>MU225592.1:1287876-1302026 GCA_018584345.1 Thuja plicata | reverse complement strand
TTTCCACGTTATATCTAGTGTTACTTGTGTTCATGTTATTTGTTTTATGCATGTCAATAACTGTGAATGTTTAATGAACAATAAAAGGTCAATTTACCGAGTAACAACAATATATATTGAAGACATCTAAGGGACTTGTGGATTTATTTTTGTGGTAACTGATTCACCCCTCCCCTCTCAGTTACTCCATCCATATTTCCAACAAGTTGTGGATTGGATTGATAGTATAGAGAACCATTTTGAATGTGATCTTATCATAGAGGCCCAAAAAGTGAATGTGGCCAAGTCAAGGTTGAGAGGATCAACTCTCACACGGTGGAGGTTTGTTCAAACTAAAAGGGAGAAAGAATGAAAGAGTCTTATAGTCTCATGGAAGGGAACGGTGAATAAGTTCAAGAAGACTTATTTTCCTAATGATTATGAGGTTCAACTACATAGAAGAAGACACAACCTCAAATGGAAATATTTGGATGTCCAAGAATACACCGAAGAGTTCCAAAAGTTTTTCTTAAGGTCACAAGTGGTGGAGGATGAAAGCATCAAACTAGCTAGATATTTGAATGGACTCAAGTGGTCTATTCAAGAAGACACATGAGTCTTGTGAACTTCAAAACTATCTGCCAATGTTATCAAATGGCCTTAAAGATAGAGGAGAAAGGCAAAAGAAAACAAGAGCAATCCTCCAAAGGAAGAGCTAAGGGAAGGGATAGTAGAGGATCAAGAGGTGGCTATGGTGGAAGAAGTTTAGAATCAAGGACAAAAGGAGAAGTCAAGTACAATGAGAAGCAAGAGGGAAGTTCTAGTAGAGGTGGTAGAGGAAGGAACTCAAATTTCATAGGAATAAGTGGTGCACAAGGAAGAGGCAATTACTTTGCCAATATGAAATGTTATCATTGCAACTAAATGGGGCACCCTGCCTATAGGTGTCCAGAGAAGGGTAGTACTTCTCAAGGAGGTAACAAGAGAACTAATTTAGTTCATTAAGAGACAAATGCAGCAGAGAGACACTCTGAGGTACCACCAAATTTAGAAGAAGGTGAGAACCTCATGATGAGGAGAACATTGATCAAGGAACTGGTTAAAGAAGAGCCAAGCCAAAGAAGGTCCCTATTTAGAATCAAATGTAAGGTGATGGGAAAAGTATGTAGATTCATTGTGGAATTAGGGTCTACTGAAAAAATTGTGTCAGAAGAAGCAGTCAACAAGTTAGGCATGACAAGGATACCCCATACCCATCCTTACAAGGTCACATGGCTCAATAAGGGATAACATGTCTTAGTCAACGAGCAAGCTTGGGTAGAGTTCTCTATAGGGAGATATAAGGAAACATTTCTATGTGATGTGCTTCCTATGGATGCATGTCACTTGCTCCTAGGTAGACCATGGCAATTTGACTGCCAAGCTACCCATGATGGAGTGAAGAAATCCTATACATTCAAGAAGGATAAAGTAACTTTCAAAATCCAATCATTGTTAGAGGATGCAGATGTGAAGACAACAGGTCCTAATGTGCTTATGGTGGGTGAAAAAGAATTCATAGAAGCCATGGAAGAAGGAGAAGGAGTTGGCTATGCATTGGTGCTAAGGCTAAGAGAAAAGAATGAAGAAAAAAGAGACAATAAATCAGAGATACCTAAGGAGATACAAAGCATGTTGCAGACTTGTGAAGGCATAGTAAGTGATGGAAAACCATCAAAATTACCCCCTAAAAGAACCATAAGTCATAGGATATACTTCATACCTAGAGCTACCCCACCTAATAAGGCATCTTACAAGATGACCCCTTAACAAAATGAGGAAATTGATAGGAAAATACAAGAACTCCTTAACCAAGGCCTTACCAAGAAAAGCATTAGCCCTTGTGCAGTATCTACTATCCTAGCACCAAAGAAAGGGGGAACATGGAGGCTTTGTACTGATTCAAGAGCCATAAATAGGATAACCATTAGGTAAAGGTTTCCCATACCTAGGATTAAGGACCTAATGGATTGTCTAGGTGAAGCCAAGTACCATAGAAAGATAGACTTGAAGAGTGGGTATCACCAAATTAGGATACATGAGGGAGATGAATGGAGGAAAACCTTAAAAACCAATGAAGGTTTGTATGAATAGCTTGTCATGCCATTTGTACTGTCTAATGCCCCCTCTACATTCATGAGGCTCATGAATGAATTCCTCAAAGACTACATTGGCAAATTTTTAGTAGTATATCTTGATGATATACTGAGTTATAGTAGGACAAGAGAGGAGCATCTTCAACACCTTGAGATTGTATTTAAGAAGCTGCATGAAGAGAAGTTGATGATCAACTTGGAGAAATGTGAGTTCATAAAAATAGAGCTAGTGTACCTTCTTGAAGAGTGGGTATCACCAAATTAGGATACATGAGGGAGATGAATGGAGGAAAACCTTCAAAACAAATGAAGGTTTGTATGAATGGCTTGTCATGCCATTTGGACTGTCTAATGCCCCCTCTAGATTCATGAGTCTCATGAATGAAGTCCTCAAAGACTACATTGGCAAATTTTTAGTAGTATATCTTGATGATATACTGAGTTATAGTAGGACAAGAGAGGAGCATCTTCAACACCTTGAGATTGTACTTAAGAAGCTGCATGAAGAGAAGTTGATGATCAACTTGGAGAAATGTGAGTTTATAAAAATAGAGCTAGGGTTTGTTCTCTCTCATGGCAATCTGAAAATGGACAAATGTAAAGTGGAAGCCATCATGAATTGGCCTAATCTAAGGTTAGCAATAGAGTTAAGAAGTTTTCATGGCCTTTCTCAGTATTATAGGAAGTTTATAAGGTAGTTTAGTGCTATTTGTGCTCCTATGTTGGACACAATCAAAGGAGGAATGAAGACTAAGTTCATGTGGAAAGAACAAGCCACTAAGAACTTTGATTTATTGAAAGAAAATATTGCTACCCAACCGATCTTAGTCTTGCCAAGCTTTGAGAATCTCTTCACCATTGAGTTTGATGCAAGCAATGTGGCTATTGGAGCTATCCTAAGCCAAGAGGGCAGACCAGTAGCATTTCATTCAGAAAAGTTGAGTGAAGCCAAGAGGAAGTATTCTTCCTTTGACCTTGAAATGTATGCATTGGTTCATGATTTAAGGAAATGGAGACACTATTTACTCCCCAAGGAGTTCATAGTCTACTCGAATAATCAAGCTTTAAGTTTCTTGAACTCTCAAGAAAAGTTAAGCCACAAGCACATGAAGTGGGTTGAGTACCTACAAGCTTATACCTTTAATATCAAACACAAGAAAGCTGTCCTCAATAAAGTGGCAGATGCATTGTCTAGAAGAGCTCTCACAATTCAGGAAATTCAGTTGAAGAGTATGGGAACAGATTATTTCAATGATCTATATGCTGATGATGAACACTTTGCATAAATCTATAAGGTATGTGTTGAATACAAGAATCATTTTCATAGCAAGTATGCTGAATACACTTTGGAAAGAAACCTTTTGTTTAAGGGAACTCATTTTTGTGTCCCTAGAGGGTCTATTAGGGAAAACTTAATCCAAGAAAAGCACAATGGTGCAATGAGTGGTCACTGTGGGATCACTAAGACCCAAGAACTTGTTCAAAGGTTCTATTATTGGCCAAGGATGAATCTTGATGTTAGGAGGTATGTAGAAAGTTGTATTGTATGTCAAAGAGAAAAAGGTACTTCTTCAAATGTAGGATTAATCAGCCACTACCTATTCCCACTAGGCCATAGGAATGCTTGAGCATCGATTTTGTAGTTGGGTTACCCAAGAGAAGACAAGGCATGGATAGTGTATATGTAGTTGTGGACAGATTCAGAAATAAGGCTCACTTTGTGCCATGCAAGACCACTAATGATGCTAGCCAAATAGCCTCTCTCTTCTTCAAAGAGATAGTAAGAATCCATGGGTTGCCCATGAGCATAGTGTCAGGTAGAGACACTAAATTTATGAGTCATTTTTGGAAGACTCTTTGGCAAAGATTGGGCACTAATTTATCCTTTGGGTTTACATATCATCCCCAAACTAATGGTCAGACCAAAGTGGTGAATAGGAGCCTTGGAAATATACTAAGATGCTTGACCAAGGAATATGGACAACAATGAGATCAATTGATTGGAAAATCTGAGTATGCCTACAATGACACCATCAACTGGTCAATAGAGAAGAGCCCCTTTGAAATAGTATATGGATTACATCCTAGAGGAGTCTATGAGTTGAGAGACTGGAAGGATGGAGTAAAGGCAAGTGGATATGCAGATGATTTTTACTATGCAATGTAAGAGATACATGATACAGTCAGGAAGACGTTGACAGACAACACCTTGAAACATAAAACCAAGGTTGGTGAGAGCAGGAGAACAGTTCAGTTCAATGTGGGTGACATGGTCACGATGCATCTTAAAAAATAAAGACATGAAAAGGGAGTTCCTCACAAGTTACAGATGAGAAGGATAGGTCCATGTCCCATCTTAGCTAAGTATGGTGATATTGCATTCAGAGTTGAGCTTTGGGAAGACAGTGGACTGTCACCTATTTTTAACATTGTAGAATTAGTCCATTACAAAGGACCACAACAAGACATGGATCAGAGTCTCAAAGAAGTGATCAAAGATGTGGAAGATCTCCAATTACCCCCTGCTACAGTCGCACGAGATGATAGTGTAATGGATACTAGAATCTACAAGAAGACTAGAATCAAAGAATACAAAGAACACTTGATAAAGAAGCATGGTCAAACCAATGCTGATGGAGTATGGGTAAAACAATCAGAGTTCAAGAAGATGGGGATCGATCCAAGCATCCTCAATCCAAGGGTGGATTGAACTTTTTGTTTTGGGGAGGATGGTACAGGAGCACACCAAGGCTAACGTCCATGTTTAGTCATTTTTGGCTTGTACTTGACATTGGCCAAGTCAAGATAGTTAGTTTTGTTTTTAGACCTTAGAAGGTCATTACAATGTGGGCTAGGTGAGTTAGTCATTAGGAATAAGGCCACCAAATTAACCATTATTAGTAGTTTTTAAATTATTAGTGTTAGGAGTTTGATTTAGAGTATTCAATGTGTCTTAAACACATCAATGATGTCATAGAGATGCCATAAGGCCATACATGTGATGACATCATTTTTCCATTAGTACACTTAGTGAAAAACATTGATAGAGATCACCATTAGACTAAAGCATTACCACTAGACTACAAGCATAACTGACAGACTAAGGCATTACTGAAAGACAACAAGCATACCCGACAGAATACAAAGGTCACAAGAAAAATGGTAAGTATAGAATCGACAAGCATCAGCGGCAACACATTTTTTAGAACTAACCTGATAAGGAACAGAAAAGGCATACCCGATGACAAGTTCAAGAAAGAGACACTGACGACCAAGAAAAATGACCGTCAGAACCGACAGTCAGTTAAAGAACCCGCAAATTGTGGATCTGATTTTTACATGACAGATAAAGCAATGTAATTCTATTTATAGAGGTTTTTTTTTTAAATTTTAAATCATAACTTTAGGGTCAAGAAAGACTTATGTAAATGTTTTAATGCATCCTAACGGATCTAAAACATATCTAACTAAAGATCAAGGTCAAGTTGTAAACCTTGGATCTAGAGTTAACTTGTGATGCATGAATCAAGAACTGAGTCTAATTTAGTATAAATAGATGTTCAAACTCAATTGTGAGCACATGAATTCACATTGTTGATAGCTACCAAGAGAATCTAAGGAGAAGAAGGCATAATTCATGCAAAGGTTAGAAACAAAATACATCAGTTATCAAGAACACACAAAGGCTACCGATAAGCAGATAAAGGTATAATTAAATCATGGAAGGATGATTAATAATATGTATGAAGCTTTATAGGATCTGTTATCAGCAATTGAAGATTGCATTTATCATCAGATCAAAGACTTATGTAGTTGCATTCTAACAAGTGCATCACATCTAAAATTCTTTTGTGGAAGATGGACTTAACCGTTCTTTCCAAATCTCTTAACAAAGTGCACACTTAACAGTGTTGCTAAAGCTTCAAATGAAGTAGATCTTAACAGGTCTCTACTATAATACTCTTAATAGGGTAGGTCATTATAAGTGACCAAATGTAAGCCTTAACCGGCCCCTTCTTATCTGCAGATAGTGAAGTCTTGTGGGTAACAATCCCCACCATAGTTTTTACTTCCTAACATGATTTTTCTGCTATATCATATATTGTGTCATGTGTTATCTATTTTCATGAATGTTTCTATTATGGTTACATACTAAAGAATTTATGATATGGTTGCATATGCATAAAGAAAGATGAACAGTTAGATAAGATAATTTACAAACTGATGATTAAGGGTTAATGGGCTAACCAAGAAAATTTTTAGAGGTACTGATTCCCCCTCCCCTCTCAGTACATCATCTCAATATAATTCCAACAAAAATGATCTTGGAGCCTCGAAATGAAGAGGTTAGAGGTCCTAAAACTTAGGGAGGAGGCATAATGGAAAATATGCCAAAAGTTGCTAAAAAGTTGCTATGACAACATTTGCAATAATTGCAAATGTTGCATGAAACTCGGTTACATAGGATTCCCTTGAAACTAGGAGTGGGGAATCAACCAATAGTCCCTAGAATCATGGAGATGACATATAATGTTACCCAAGACTTGAATCTCAAAGTGAGTCATGGATTGTAACAAGTTTTGAATATTGAATAGTAGCTTTGCAACTCTGTATTCAGAAAACCTGAGCATTTTGATGAGACAGTGGTATCTAATGTCTATTGAATGCCTTAGTTTAGTTTTTCATTGGTGTTCATAGGATATTTTGAACTATTTATCATTCAGTAAGAAAGTTGATTATAGTTAGTCAAAGGTCTTAACTAAATTGTTTTCAATTTTGTGAGTTCACTTGTCCTGTCCTGACCAATCAGTTGATTCATGGCTCCCCCATGAAATCTAGCCATGGGATCTTCCTAAGGATAGATGTAAATGTTAGGGGATTCAATGGTCTATATATATGTAGAATTAGGAGTCATGAAAGGTCAAGTTGCTATTTTTAGTGCCAAGCCCTAGGCAAGCATACACTGTCTGGTTAGAAGTTTGGAGATGAAACAGTGAGAATATCTTGCAGGGTAGAGAAGTACTGTATGAGCCAAGCATATTTATAGATAGGGTATGGTCATACCTTGACCTACTATGATGGTCAAGTTTATACCAACCCCTAAGACCAAGTTTTGAGCAGGTTTTCAACTATGTTGTAGACAATCCTAAAAATTAGGCCTATTATCCCTATTGGACCTAGATTGTAGGAACCCTATGTACGGAGGGTCCAGGAGACCAAAACCTACAAAATAACTTGTAAAATAATAAAGGGTGTCTGAATGTGGGATTGGATTTTCAACTTATTTGGGAAACTTTTGAAATAATTGGGAAAAAGTCACTGTAAAAGGCTACAAGGAAATAAGCCCAATTAGGCCTCTTGAAGACAAAAACTTGGACTCGACTTAAAATGGTTATGATATCCCTCAAAATGGATCCAAATAGAATTAAATGGAATGTTTCCATGATGATGATCACCCCTGCAATGAATCATTGAATTCTAGAGTGGATTTGGCACTTAGATCCTTCTAAGTGTAGTAGGAGAAGTGAAGAATTGAACTAAAAAAAAGGTGTTAGTCTTTCAAGGTAAAGCACAAAGATTAAAAATCTTAGAGAAGAGTTGGAATTAGACTTAGTTAATCATCTAATTCAATCAGGATGTAGGGGAGATTAGGATCCTAGAAGAGACAAGCTAAAGTCTCTTGGATGAAGTGCTAGCAAGCCTTGGAACTCTCTCTCTATCTAATACATCCTATGACTATTAATGTGTTCTAAGGGGTCCTAATGAGTCCTAATGTGCCATAATGGGTCTTAAGGGGTCGTAATGGGTCCTAAGGGTTCCTAGGACTACTTAGAACCCATTAAAACCCCTTATGAGACACTAGTACACATTAGAGCCTATTAGTGTGTCCTACGATGATTATTGTGTTATAAGGGGTCTTGAGAGGCCCTAATGTGTCCTAAGCGGTCATAATGGGTCCCAAGGGAACCTAGGACCACTTAGGACCCAATATGATACATTACAACCAATAAGAACCCTAAAGAGTGTCTTTAATCAAGTCAAGGGCTTAATATTATAATCAATAGTCCATTGAGAATCATGTTCAAGACAATGTGTTGATTCCTGAAATTTGGCTAAGTCGGAAGTTGGGCTTTCTTCCTCCCTCCTTTAAGCATTTTTTATAATTTTACATAGGGTGCAGACCCTATAGGGTGCACGCCTTATAGGGCACACACCCTATTGGCTTTTATTTCCCAAGCCTTAGGCTCGAGAAATCTAAGCCATAGCGCGTGCGCCCTATGGCTTTTAGGGGACCAAAAAAAAGTTTAGCACCTTTTTGGTCCCTCATCTTCATTCATATACCAAAATTTCTGACTACCCATTTCATTTTCACCATTTACTGTTGGAGATTTTGTGGACCCGGGGCTTAGAGAGAACCAGTGATGTCCAGTATGACATCATCTCCTCCCGATATTTTTTCACCTCTTTTGATTGTTAGTAGTATCAGGTACACACATTTTTCTCATTTTTTATTGTAAATTATATGTTTTATATCTATTTTAGTTATTTATTTATTTTAAATAATTTTTAGTTTGTAGAAATGTTAGAAAATTGTAGTTGATTTTTAGAATATGCTAGAAAATTATAGTAGTATGTTAGAAAGTCATAGTAGAATGTTAGAATATGTTAGAAAATTGTAGTAGTACTATTAGAAAATCAAAGTAGAATGTTAGAAAATGTTAGAAAAAATTAAAAAATTGTAGTATAAATGTTAGAATATGTTAGCAAATGTACAAAATTGTAACTTAGTATACATTAGAAAATATTAGAAAATCGTATTAGAATATTAGCAAATGAAATGTAAAATTGTAACTTAGTATGTTACAAAATGTTAGAAAATGATAGAAAACTGTAGTAGAATGTTAGAAAATGTTAGAAAATATTTACAAAACATTAGAAACCATAGTAGAAATGTTAGAAAATGTTAGAAAACATTAAGATCTTATATAAATTATTATAAATATTTGTTTTTAAATTGCTTTTAAAGTCTCTCTCTCTCTCTCTCTCTCTCTCTCTCTCTCTCTCTCTAAGTTATGTACATAATTTTTAGAGTTACATGTATAAATGTTATTCATGTAGAGTTAGATGTTAAAATATTATCCTAGGAGAACCGAGCCTTAGTACATCCTAGTACACTTTAAGACACTTAGAGGACCCAAGTAGTACACTTTAGGACCCCTATTATGACATAAAACTCTTTAAGAACCCAAGTAAGACACTTTAAAACACCTAGGAAGACCTATTAGAAATCTCTAAGAATACCTAGGACCCTTAAGACCTAATAAGACCACTTAAGACCTAATAGGACTAATGTGACCTATTAAGACCAATTAATAAATCCTAGGACCCTTTAAGACTATGAGTACACCCTAGGACCCTTTAGGACCCCTATTGTGACATAAATCTCTTTAAGAACCCAAGAAGAACACTTTAAGGCATCTAGGATGACCTATTAGAACTCTGTTAGAACCCTTAGGACCTAATAAGACCACATACTTGACCAAATAGGACCTATTAATACCAATTAGTACATCCAAGGACCCTTTATGACTATTAGTACAGCATAGGTTCCTTGAAGACCCCTATTGTTACATAAAATTCTTTAAGAACCTCGAGGATCCTTAAGACTTAGAATAGGACCACGTAAGACCTAACAGGACCCCTTAAGACCTAATAAGACTAGACTGAAGATGTAACATGACTAATATGCCCTATTAAAACCAATTAGTACATTCTAGGAACCTTAAGACCTAATTATACCATTTAATTGACCTAATATGACCTATTAATACCAATTAGTACATCCAAGGACCCTTTAGGACTATTAGTACACCTTAGGTTCTTTTAGGACCCCTATTGTGACATAAAACTCTTTAAGAACCCTTAGGATCCTTAAGACCTAGAATAGGACCACGTAAGACCTAATAAGACCCCTTAAGACTTAATAAGACTATCCACTTAAGCCCTAATAGGACTAATATGACCTATTAAAACCAATTATTACATCCTAGGACCCTTAGGACTTAATAAGACCAATTACTTGACCTAATAGGACCTATTAATACCAATTAGTACATCCAAGCACCCTTTAGTACTATTAGTACACCATAGGTTCCTTTAGGACCCCTATTGTGACATAATACTTTTTAAGAACCCTTAGGATACTTAAGACCTATAATAGGACCACTTAAGACCTAATAGGATCCCTTAAGACCTAATGAGACCACTTACTTGACCTAATAGGACCTATTAATACCAATTAGTACATCCAAGGACCCTTTAGGAATATTAGTAAACCCTAGGTTCCTTTATGACCCCTATTGTGACATAAAACTCTTTAAGAACCCTTAGGATCCTTAAGACCTAGAATAAGACCACTTAAGACCTAATAGGACCCATTAACACCTATTAATACCATCCACTTAAGAGATAATAGGACTAATATGATCTATTAAAACAAATTCATACATCCTAGGACCCTTAAGACCTAATAAGACCACTTACTTGACCTAATAGGACCTGTTAATACCAAATAGTACATCCAAGGACCCTTTAGGACTATTAGTACACCCTAGGTTCCTTTTGGACCCCTATTGTGACATAAAACTCTTTAAGAACCCTTAGGATCCTTAAGACCTAGAATAGGACCACTTAAGACCTTTAATATGACCCCTTAAGACCTAATTAGAGTAAGAGGACCTATTAATACCAATTAGGACCTGGCATTGTAAATTTAAGTATAATTTATATATTTAGATATTTGTTTCCATTTTACACACAGTTATAACATGTAATAAAGTACTTAATTGTTAACAGTTATCTTTTAGATGTTACATCTAGATGGCCACTCAGGATGTAACAGCCCAGAATGGACCAGCTTAGGATGCACCTCGCACTCCTGATCTTGCGACTATTTTTCAGACTTCTCAGGCATAGATGGATCAACTTAGAGAGTCCATCTGTACATCTCAGCTAGGTGCCATATACAGAGATATTTGTATCCTTAGATTGCATGCATGATATACCCCCATTTCTTGCAGCACATGGTTATTTTCCTAATAATGACCAAATTCCATTATATTTTACATGAAAATTGTATGTTGAGTTTTGTTTGGGACTCAAGGTCAACTATTTATATCTTACCAGATATTATTGTTAGGGGCGCGATAGAGTTGCATACCGTGATTTGTATCATAGGGTTGATCGAGTTGTACATTCTCATAGACAACTGGTTGGGAGGAGGACATGGGCAGTGGCACTAACGATGGTTGCTACTACAGATAGAGTGGTCATTTCTTTCTACAGGGTAGTACTGGACACGATAGGGAAGATTGCTTTTGGAACCACCTCCATCACTTCAGATATAGTGGGAAGATATATTTTGACTAGACTGAGTCAAGAAATATCTTTTACTAAGGCTTCATCTAGTACTACTATAGGGGTTAGTGATGAGGCATATAGAGGTACAAGTGTTCCTCTACCTAGAGAGATACAAGCACTTTCTAGTTATCATAGTCATTTGGCTATGGCACTTTAATTTTTGGAGGATCTCCTGCAGTCATATTCTTATATTGCAGACATGCAGAGGATCCCAGTATAGTCATTCAGAGATGTCATCAAACTTACATGGGGTCTCGTAGTTCCACTGACACAAGACACACCATCTAGTCAGGCTCATCATAGTTCACATCACTCTTCAGAGTGCTTTGCACCCATAGATCAGTCTGTAGCTACAGAGCTAGGTATATAGGTTGGAGATGTACACATCACAACTAAGGGCCTATACACATTTGATGAGAATTTGCATGGGTTTATTTAGGTGGACATTGGCACTGATGTTGGATCATTTATGGATTTGTTATTGTATCCTGATGGTTCAGGCTCTACAGAGCTCCTCTCCCAACTACACACACCCCTACACTCTTTATTACTAGAGACGTTTAGGACTATAGGTGGTGTGGGTGATGCAGTTATTATTTTTGATATGATGGTGCAGTGTGTTGATGATCTTCCTACTCCTGAGACCAAGGTATATAAACTTTTCTTTTCTCCTTTCCAGGAGTTTTAGTAAACAATTAATTGTAGATGTGTGTATTGATGTTTCTTCAATGTACAATTTGTTTTAGGCACAGTTAACAGAGAACATTACCTTTAGTGTGGGCTCACAACATCTTCATATGAGAGATTCAGTAGATGTGACACCTACTAGTGGCTAGGTAAGTTTTAAATATATATAGGTTTAAGCATGCATGTGTACACTTGTAACATGTTTTTATATATTTCAAGTACTTTACACAATATATACTATGCACATGTATATAGCCAACTGTTGTACTAAATTTGTAGGGGTTAGTTGCTACTTCACAACTAAAGGATGCTCGTGACCCTCGAGCAGAGCACATTAGCTCTACTGTGGGCTCAGAGCATGTTCATAGGAGAGATTCGACGGATGTGACACCTACTATTGGTCAGGTAAGTTTTAAATATATGTAAGTTTAAACACACATTTATAATATTTCAATTTTTTTACATTATTATTATATACATGCATTTATATTTGTGGAGATCAGTTGCTGCTTCACAGCTAGAGGATGCTCGTGGCACTCAGTTAGAGGGTCACTTTGTTTGCATGTGCCTGGATGACTCCCTAGTTTAGGACATTTTGCACAAATATTTGATTTGAGACTCATTATATATGTCATTATTATATGTTTGATATTTTCAGTTTATAATTCAAGACATATTTATATGCTATCCTGACCTCTAGAAATAGATGATTTATGATTTAACATTATATAGATTTATGATGGTTTCATTTGATTAGATGGTTTCATTTGATTATCTAATTTTATTAGATGGTTTCATTTTATTAGATGATATGATTTGATTAGATGGTTTCATTTGATTAGATGATTTTATTTGATTAGATTAGATGATATAATTTGATTAGATAGTTTCATTTGATTAGATGATTTGATTTGATTAGATGTTTTGATTATATTAATCAAGTAATATATATTTCAAGTACATAAAATAAATTAAAATTTAATACATGTAACTAATGGAAAATAAGTATCCTAACTCATTCTAGAACTAACACATATAATAAGTAATCTAACTAATTTCATCATGTTTTAGTGTTCAAACTAATCTCTTAAGAGGATCTTTAACTAGTAAGCAATCTATACAAATCATTGAACAATCAAAGCATACATAAGTGATCTAAATAATGTCATTACTAATATAACAAATTTATTAAGGGGAGGTCTTATGGGGATGTCTTAAGGGGATCTAATTAATATAATAAAAAATAACAAGTTAATACATGAAACTTATGGAAAATAAGTATTCTAACTCATTCTAAAACTAACACATGTCATAAGTGATCTAACTAATTTCATCATGGTTTAGTGTTCAAACTAATGTCTTAAGGGGATATTTAACTAATATGCAATCTATAAAAATCATTGAAAAATGAAAGCATACATATAAAACCATACATGTATACAAGCATATATATAAAATCATACATAAAATTCTATATATTAAAAGCATTGAACCATCAAATAGGTCAATCATATATCAACAAATTATAGTTCATCATATGTTTAAATATATCAACAGAGTATTGTCAATTTAATACAGAGATATCAAGTACGTCCTAACACATGAAAAAGGTATGTACATATTATACTTTTTAGACCAAATCAACTGGTTTAGACCTTTCATGGAGAACATGTAATATTCTGTAATGCCCCTCCAACCCTCACAAAACCCGATTATGCTTGTTGGAAGTTTGAGACTTTTATTCTCTACTAATGATTCTGATTGAAGTTAGTAGTCCAATCTCTCTCATCTCCACGTAAGTTTTTGATGTATATTTCTCTTTGAGTAGTGATGCCAACTATGTGTTAATGATATTTTAGGAACATTGTGTTATGAAACAATTTGATATGTTGTTGTGTGAGGAACTTCCTTTTTGAGGGTTTGAGTACA
>MU225592.1:1244775-1259766 GCA_018584345.1 Thuja plicata | reverse complement strand
TGTTTTGTAAATATTTAAAGCCGACCCTTTTGTAATAAAAGTGAAAAATAATTAAATGCTAAGGGTAGTCGACCTTAATGGCTAGATTTCTGGAACCTTCTTGGGCGGTGGAAAATTGCCTATTTAAAGAAGGCCCGTGGTGTTTTCTAGGACAGTTCTGGGTGGTTATTTGAGGCTTTTTCCTACAGATTATTGTAAGGGATGCCCATGTGGCTTTTGATATTGTAATTCTAAAGTTTGTAATTCCACATTTATGGAGCCGATAAGAAGCCAATTTTCTGTTCTTGCAAATTTCTGTTGTTTCTCTTTTTCTGTCATGTACTTGTGGTACTAAGGGGAGTCCCCTTCATCATATTATCAATTGGGAATCACCATAAATATGTAATTCACTGATCTTCCATTCTAATGACATTTTCAATCCATTGACTAATGCCTCATATTCTGTGATATTGTTGGTACATGGGAATAGAATTTTGTATGCTTTGGGTATGGTGTATCCTTGGAGAGACATGAATAGTATACCTACTCCAGATGCTTGTTGTGTAAAGGAACCATCAAAATACATCTTCCATGAGTTTTATGTGATAATAAACATTTATTCATCAGGTAATTCCACTGTTAGAGGATTTTTTATTGGTAATGGTGCCTCAACGAGATGGTCTGTGATAACTTGTCCTTTGATAGCTTTGCATTCCCCATATTCTATACCAAATTTTATAAGAATCATCACCCATTTAGCCAATCTCCCTATTAATGTTTCTTTATTAAGAAGATATTTTAAAGGATCAAATTTAGCTACCAACTTGATCGAATGTATGAGCATGTGGTGTCGTAACTTCTGTGATGCAAATACAACCACAAGTCAAGATTTTTAAAAAGGTGTATTATTGAGTTCATATTGCACCAATATTTTTCTAATATAATAGATCACTCGTTCCTTCCCATTTTCATCTTGTTATGCTAAGAGTGCCCCCAATGATGTGTTAGTTGCTGAGACATATAATAATAATGGCTTTCCTAGGATTGGAGCCATGATAATTGGTGGATTTGTGAATACTATTTGAGTTGATTAAATGATGTATCACATGTTTCATCCCATTTGTAGGTGATTCCCTTGTGCATAATCTTAGTAAATGGTTGTGTTTTAATAGCCCTTTGAGAAATGAATGTTTGAATTGACTACAACTTGCCTTGCAATGACCATACTTGGCTAATATTCTTGGGTGGTTTCATTTCCATGATGGCTTTTAAATTCTATTGATCTACCTCAATTATTTTAGTAGAGATTATATATCCTAGGGGCTTTCTAGAAGTAACCACGAATGTACACTTCTTTGGGTTTAACTTGAGCTTATAGTATTCCATCATGTCCAAGATCTTAGCTAAATCTTCTAGATTTTCTATTTTCTTGTGAGGTTTTCATAGGGTTTCATCAACATAATCCTCCATGTTCTTATGCATCATGTCATGAAATATTGCGGTCATTTCTCTTTGATAAGTTTCCCCTACATTCTTGAGTTTAAAGGGCATTATGTTCCAAGAAAAAGTGCCCTTAGGACAGGCAAAAGTTGTTTTGTATTGATCTTCCAGAGAAATTTTAATTTGAATATAACCTAAGAACCCATCAATTATTGATAACATCTCGTATCCAACTGTGAGATCCACAATGAAGTTTATGTTTGGTAGCAGAAAATCATCTTTTGGACATGCTTTTTTAACATCTTGAAAGTATGTGCAAAATCAGACAGACTTGTCTGTTTTAGATACTAGAACAATGTTAGATATCCACTTAGCATATGAAATAACCTTGATAGATTTTTCTTTCAATCACTTTTGGAGTTCTACTTCAATTAAGAGTGCGATATGATGATGCATTTTCATCAATTTCTGTCTTGACAGGCTTCACTCTTGCAGAAATGGATAAGTGATGCATGATTAGATCAAGATCTAGTCCTGGCATATCACAACAAGACCACAAAAAATTATTCTTATTCTCTTTTAAAAATTGTATGAATTATTATTTCTCCTCTGCAGATAATGACTAAGAAATGTGTATGATTTATGGTTTTTCCTCTGTACCAAGATTGTTTGGTTGAGTGGGTTCTATGAGAACCGATGATCATTCATGTGAATATTCTAGAATAATATCAAATTTTCCATCCTCTAGAGCCTCAATGAGGTTTTCACTATTGGATATGTCCTTTATCTTTACTTTTTTTTCGGATCTGCAACTGCTGTAGAATGGTTTTCGCCGTCATATCTTTGATTTGCTTTTCTCTTTTATTTTGCAACTAGAAAACTTGAAATATTCCCCTATCTGTTGTACGTTTGATTCACTGGTGGAATAATTTAAGGGTTCTACTGCATTAAGGTAACAAGCTATAACATAGTCTTCGAGAAACATAGGTGTATCAACAGGTTTATACAAAGTCTAGTAAATGAGTTTAGGGTAGACTAGCTAAAAGTTATCATTAGGATTTGTTTCAACTGTCTCAAGAGAAATGATTGAATTGTATTCATATATTTCAAATTTATCAACAAGGTTTATAACAACACTTTCCTAAAGACCGTTTAGATAAAAAAGAATCTCACTATTCTCACTCGAGTCATTGTCAATATTGCCTGAACCAAATACAAATAGTCTTACACTTGAGATTTGTCCCTCTTCAAGTAAAAATATGTATTGTTGTATCAAAACTACTTCAATGTCCATATTTACATAAGAAACTGAGTCCCATTCATATTTATTGGAATCCATCTCAACATAATGTGGCCAATCTATAATGTGAGTGATTGTCACTAGTTATCCCTAGTTAGGATGATTGTTTTCTTTCTCATTTTCTCCTTCATTAAATGCATTTTCCTGAGAATAATTTTGGTTATCCTCAAGTGTTTGAACAGGTGGTTGTGGTATGGATAGTTCTTCATCAGTATCAGCATTGGATTCTTCACTTATTTGTTATTCTACCTTTGAGAGGATAATTGCGTTAAAGTCATTCTTTCTTGATTTCTCAAATATTGAGGGATGTAGATTTCTCCTTGATAATTGGGATTTTCTTCATGTACATATAATAAGAATTCATATCAGAGAGAGATAAAGTTTTTCTCCTCCTAAGATTTTCTGTTCTCCTCATAAAAAATTCCTCCATCTTGAATGAGTGTGATATTTTCTTCTTTATTGTATCCTAAGACCATTTTATGTTTGGGATCTTTGAATTTCATGAGAATTGGCTCAACAAGATCTTGTTTATTTTTTCCAAGGGGTCCTTTTCCTTGATATCCCATTTTTTGCATAACATGGATACCACATCCATATTGTTGAGTTGAAATATTAACATTTTTAACCTCTTTATGAGATTCATCTTTTTCCTTATATAGCCAATTTAGTACGTCATTGTCTTCATTTTCCTCTGCTACTGATCTACCTCTTACAAAGGTTCAATTCTAAATAGTTTCTACTTTAGGCTTTGTTGACATTGTATAAAATGAGGGTTTTCCTTGTGATCTTGGTGAAAGAGGTAATGTTTTTATGGAAAGTATTTGGTCTACCTTGTATTTGTCAATCCTGTTATCTTGCCATTTCAATTTCTTTTCAAATTATCTCAATATGGCTAATGTTGAACTTTTTGGCTATTGTTCTTTTGTTGCTTCTCTGTTATGTGGGACCATCCTTTCATTCAATTGGTGAACATTGTTACAGGATTGGAAATATCTTGTGTCTTCTGGGATTGTGATCTCTTCTCCATTATAATAAAATTTCAAGCATTGATGGAAATTTGTAGGCATCGCCAACATCTCATGTATCTAAGGTCTTCCTAAGAGAATATTATATGATAGATTCTGATCTAATACTTGTAATATGACATTTATCTCCATGGGTCTAACTCTAACTGGTAGCCTTGTCCTCCATCTGTTAATACTCGTTTCACTCTATGTTTATGGATCAACACTTCTATATGTAAAGGTAGGTTATGTGAGTGATTTAGAGAATTTTCATCTTCTTCTGAGAAGGATAAGTAGTGCGGTGTAGCAAAATGTCTAACCATGGCTTGAAATTTATCTACGTCTTGATTGTTGGGAACAGTTGTTTCAACAAAATCTTTTTCCAAAATCTCTTTGTGTGATAGAGAAATTTTGAGTATTTTGAGAATAGATATTTGTGTAGGAGTTATTTTCAATTGATCAACCAAACTATAATTAGATGACGAAGATGATGAGGCTTTTTTAGTTGATGTTGGTTTTTATGATGTTGTTAATTTTGAAGAATCGCCTTTCAATGTCAGTTTAGCTTGACCTCTTGTAACTGAATTAGTAGGTTCAACTTGTTTCTTGTCTTTGATTATTATCACATTAATGTGTTGAACCCAAAATTCCAACATGTTGATAGTCTTATCATGAGAATAGGTGCAATTCACTTGATTTCCTTTAGTGTTGGATGATTAGCCTTTCTCTTAATTAGGCAATGGTGTTTAAAATGTTGTATGATCCTCGTTCATTTTGTGTCCATCCACTATGACTACTTCATTATTAATAAAGTATTGTAACAAATGATTAATCTTTACACACTCATTCATCTTATGGCCTTTGTTCTAATGACAATCAAAGAAATGAACATCATTCAACCATTTTGGTTTTATTGGTGGTTCATATGGTCTAGCTTCAGGTAGAGTAATATCCTTGTGAGTGAGATACTTGCATAATACTAATTTGACAGACTGTCCAAGAGGTGTGAATATTCATGAAATGTGGTTTTCACTTCTCTTATTCTTGATTGATTCACAAGTTTGAGGTGGTATTAGGAACTTTTGGAGGAGTATTAGTAGAAAGATTAAAAGTTGGCTTCTTCAGCTTTAGATTTCTAGCATCTACTACCCTGTCATTTACAACATTATGATTCTTTTTCCAAGAATTGGATTTATCTTGGTTGTTATTCATATTAGTATAAGATCCTTTTAAATCTTTATAAAGATTGATATCTCCTTTTCTAACCAAGGTATCTTTAATTTTATCTCCACCTCGATCACTTTCTCAAATGTTGTAATACACTGAAGTTGAAGGTAGTGATTTATCTCTATTACAAAATTTACATCTTCTCTATTTCTAGAATCAAGAGAGGATATCTTGTAGGAATCCTTCACCATCGCTACAAGAATGAGAAGAAAGGTTCACCGACAAGTTTTTTGGTATTGCATAGATCGATCATTGTGACAGGATGCTGGATATTATATGAATATTGTTGCATGAATCAATCTACCAGCTCTTAAAATTTTTTAATGCCATGAGGTATTTAGAAAACCATTCTACCACTTTCCCTCTTAAGCTATGCGGAAACAACCTAATAAGGTATGTATGTTGATGAATGAATTCCAAACTAAGAGTTTGGAACTCCTATCTATGATCTCGAGGATCCGTAATTCTTATATACTTACCATATTTTGGTATGTACTCCACGTTAGGTGAAAATGGTGGCATATGAAGATTTTAATAAAAAAGCATCAGAAAAATGCCTTTAGTGAATATTTACTCAAAATTGTGTCTTTTTCCTTCTTTATGTCAATGATTTGATTTTGCAATTCTTCAACTATTTGACAAGAGTAGCCATAGGATTGTATTCATCATGTGTTTTGAGTTGCTCAATATCAAAACACACGAGGTAACCTGATTCCTGTGGATGCTAGATGCATAAAGTATTTCTCTTTGTCATCCATTAAGATTTTATCCATGATCTTTTGAAATCTTGTGTCTTTTTGGAATTTCAAAATATACTCATTAGTTATCTCTTCTCCATCATCATGATTACCATTGTTAGTGTGAGTGGCCCATTCATTCTTAATTCTAGCCATATTGTTGTTATTGGTATAAGATTCCAGATTGATAGTTTGAGTAGAAGTGAAAAGGTCTTGATCCTGATCCTATTGTGAGTCTGGTACAAGTAATATTCAAAAAATGTATCCAATATATATTTGTTTAAGACACCCACTTCTTTTCCACACCATGTAAGATTGAATGATTCTTTATTTGAAAATATGGTCAATCTATCACCTATTGTTTCAATATTAGATATATACTAGGTTAACAATCGGTCAAAGTTGATGAAAAATGATGATGTTGATTAGATGATGTTCGAGGTCTTGATGAAGGTTAGATTGACCTTGATAGTGATCTCTAAATAAGAAAGGTTGATGTGACCAATTGAAAATAGTGATAGTTTATTGAAACAAACAATAATTGGATTGATTTCCAAAAATCAAGGTTTGATGCTAGATATTTTTGTGATGATTGGACTGTAGAATTTGAGAAATGCAAATGCACCAAACCAGAAGAACACCTACATGCAAATATATTTTCCAAGAGAGAAGCAGAAAGGAGGAAAAAAAAAGAACTCAGAATTACTCCAAAAATGTTAGAGCAAAAATTGTATTCCAAGTTATGAAACAATAATTACAAATTTCAACCTTGAAAGATGAATGAAACCCTAAAAGGATAAAAACATAGGTTGCATATTAATAATTAATAAAAGAATTAATTATTAATGTACCTAAGGGATAGCTTAAGCAATTAAGATTAATGAAAAAAACTTAAATGATTAAACCAATATGATGTAATTAATAAGAAATAAATAATATTACTCTAACACCCCCCCTTAAGCTAAGCTTAAGGGGTAAGCTAACATAACACAACTATGAAAGAAAGAAATGGCTCCCAGAAACAAGGCATGATAAGGTACCCAAAAGAAGTAAATCTCTGTAAACCAGAGACAAAGAAGAAAGCTGAGTGAGAAAAACCCCTCTCCAAAAAGAGATAAAATAAACATGCTGAAAAAAACATGAAGGAAGAAAGGCCTCAAGAAGACCCCCTAAGGACAACTTCCGTCATCCCAAGCATTGAGTGCAATTGAAAATAGTGCGGAGATGTATAATTTTAAGAGAAGATGTCATCAACTTGTGTTGCATTGGGAACATACTCCAAAATGAGAACACCATCCCGAATTAGTTGGCAAATGAAATGCATATGAAGCTCAATGTGTTTAGTGCATTGATGCTCCACCGAGTTGCACAAAATTTGAATAGCACTCTAACTGTCACACTACAGAATAGTGGGATGATCAGGAGGAAAAGAAAACTCAGTAATCAACTGTTGAAGCCATAAAATATCCTAAATAGTGTGTACTCCATCTCTGTACTTAGCCTCTATAGATGAAAGTGCATGAGCATTCTGATTCTTGCATGACCATGTGATAGGACCAGAGCCAAGATAAAAAAAAAAGCCAGAAGTAGAATTCTGATCATCAACATCACCAACCCAATCTGAGTTAGTGAAGCCATAAATGTGAGGATCCCCTGATGTGTAGTGAATTCCATACAAAATGGTTCCCTGAATGTACCTCAAAATACGCTTGGTAACTTACCAATAACTCTCATGAGGCTCATGAGAAAACTAAGAGATAAGGCCAACTACAAAGGAAAGATTAAGATGAGTGTGTATCAGGTACAACAAACTACTAACCAACTATTGATACAGTGTAGGATCTACTGAAGGTGAAGTGCAAAAGGTAGATAAAGTAATACCTGATTGAAAAGGTGTGGGATCAGGTTTGTAAGAAAGCATGTCAAAGCGCTGAAGCATATCAAGAGAAAAATTCTTCTCATAAATGAAGATCCTAGCAGAGGACTAAACAATATGAAGACCAAGAAAGTAGTGTAACGGACCAAGGTCAGTCATCTCAAACTACTTGATCAATGCGCGCTAAACATCCTAAATCATAGAAGATGAGCTACATATGATGAGAAGATCATCAACATATAGCACAAGGATAAAAACCTCATCCTAAAGATACTAAATGTAGACTGTAGGATCAGAATGACAACTTGTGAATCCTGTGGAAAGCAAAAAAGAGTCCATCTTCTCATACCAAGCCTGAGGAGCCTGTTTGAGACCATACAAAGAACGTCAAAGTCTACAAACCAATGAGGAATCCTACACAAAGCCCTAAGGCTTCTCCATGTAAATCTCCTCAGTAAGATCATCATGCAAGAATACACTCTTCACATCCATCTAAAAAGTGGGCCATCCCAGAGAAGTTGTGAGGGTTAAGACAAGGAAAATATAATTCATTTTGGTGAGAGGGGCAAATGTCTTAGTGTAATCAATACCTTTAACCTGTGACATACCCTTTGCAACAAGACATACCTTGTACTTATCAATAGAACCATAAACAACAAACTTCGTACAATACAACCACTTGCATCACACTAAATTTCTTCCCTTAGGAAGAGAACAAAGATCCCATGTATGATTCTTCATCAAAGAAGAATATTCTTCCTCCATAACACTATCCCACTCAGAACGGCTTGTTGCAAATGAAAAAATCTAAGGATCATCACAAATGAAATGACTCAGAAGGCTAGAAATCGCAATATGAGATGGGTATGATGGGAAGATGAAGGGTCACCTGTCAGATATCCTGCAGCCTCAACACTAACATGGGCCAATCTAGGAATCTGTGGAGCATCTTGTGGTGGAGGTAAATGGGGATTGCCAAGATCATCATCATCATCATCATCCTAAAAAGAGTTTGGAAGAGGTGAGGGAGTAGTGGTAAGTGAAGTAGATGCTGGAGTCAGGGTATCTACTGCAGAAAGGCGCTCATCAAAATAGACATCCCTTCAAAATAGGACCTCTCTAGAATCAGGGTCAAACAACCTGTATGCCTTGACATTGTCACAGTAGCCAACAAAAATGAGGTGTCGGCTCTTCCACTCCATTTATCTCCTTTGAGCATAAGGTATAAATGCCCATGCTTCACTACCAAAAACTTAGAATGAAGATACATCAGGCTTGACACAAGACCAAGCCTCCTCAAGAGTCATATGTCAAACTGCCTTATGGGGCATCTGATTCTAAATATAGTTGGCATAATTAACTGCCTCTACCCAAAAAGACAAATTCATGGACCTGGACTGAATCATACAATTTTCCATCTCATGAAGTGTTTTGTTCTTTCTTTCTGCTACACCATTCTATTGAGGGGTGTAGGGAACTAAAAATAGATGTTGTAGACCATGTTCAGAGAAACAATATCTGAAAGCTTGATTCACATACTCCCCCCATTATCTGTGTGTATCCTATGAATAGAAACACCATATTGCTTCTCCATAAATGTCTTAAAGATTCAAAATGAATCAAAGACATCATACGTGTACTTAAGAAAGTACACCCATGTGCACCTGGAGAAGTCATCAATTAAAGTAAGCACACATCTGGCACCAAAAAAAGGAGTAGGAAATGACATGAGGTCACTATGTATCAACTCCAGTGGTGCCAAAGCACAAGTAGTTCATCCCCGAGGAAAAGGATCCCTATGTTTTTTACCAAGAACACAACCCTGACAAACACCATAAGTGCAAGGAATCTGTGGAAGCCCAAGAATAAGTGCCTATGTGCTCATCTGCTGAAGATATTTGTAGTTGACATGGCCCAAACACTCATGCCAAAGACTGCTCATTGTATCTGCATGTACTATAAGAGAGGGACTTGTACCATTAGAAGGCTCAAATCCATTAAGTTTGGATAAGAGAGATGCATGGTCCCAAATAATCACATCATGTGATGAGAAATCAACTCTCACCAGAGTCTTAGTGGAAAATATGATAGGTGGAAATGAGGTTCATCGAGATATTAGGGACCAGAAGAACATCCTAAATAGAACCCCCAGCTAATGCAACAGAACTAGAACCCAAAACTAAAAGATGTAATGACTTACCAACAACAATTTGTAAAGTAGTACAAGCAGCAAGTGACGTGACCAAATGCTGAGTGTGAGTCATGTGGTGAGAGGCACCTGAATCTAAAATCCAAGTGGGCCCAGAAATTGATGCTCATACAGTAAGCGCGTGACCTATCCCTGTAGGGGAGGATGTGGACTAAGTAGAAGAAATGAATGCTCTTACATGGTTTCCTCTAAAGCCTCCAAATGTTTCCAACACCTAGAAACATGATGTCCATCCTTTCAACAAAAAACTACTTAGAAAACACAAAAAACAAGAAGAAAACCTGGAGTCTAGATGTAGAGAGGGAGGAAAATAAAGCCTCTACTTTGGCACCAAAATAAAGTACTCAAACAACTTAATTTGAGGATGAAACCCACCTAGTGGTATCTGACTTAGAAAGAGATTTCTGGCGATATCTTGTTTGTTGAAAAATGACATCGTATGCTCAAGTTATGAGCAAAAGACAAACAAGAGATCACAAAGAGCAACTCACTAGAAAAGGACAGTCATAGGAACAAATTTGATGTCCAAATGGCCCTCACTCATCACTACAAAAAATTTGATGACCATCTGACCGTCACCATGCCATCATTGACGTTAGCATGAGGTCATCATCTAATAAAAATTCAGGCCACCGGGAAAAAAATTGACGCCTAAAAAATGATGTCACCTGTCGGAAAGGTGACATAAGCCCGCGAAGTAGGCCGGAGGTGCGTGGGAAGAGCTACGGTGACGGTGGTGCCAGGGCTGAGCGCCAGTGGAAGTTGGGTGGTACGCCGGCCATGGTGGAGCTGGTGCGGTGCGTAGGCTAGGTGCAAGCCATGTAGTGGAAACACATGGGATGCGTGTCCATTGCGCTTGAAAAAGTGTTGTTTTTTAAGTTTTATTTTATTTATTTTTTCTTTAAAACAGTGTCGTATGGCCCTAGAAGAGAAAAAATGTGCCAAAGGTGACTGTAGCCCAACTAGTTCATACCCTATATCAAAATAGGGTCTTTTGGGCCTTCTAGGCTCAACTGAGAGGTTTATTTGTCTCCAAAGTGCACCAAAAATGACTTCACCCCAGGATTCAAGACAAAAAAAACCTGAAAGACTGGAGCTTTTTCCCTTTCACATGCATGCGCTTGTAAAAAGTGCTAATTTTTTTTTTCTTTTTGCATGCAAAAAAGAAACAAAAAATAACATTCTGCAAAGAATATCAGATGTGAAGGGCAAGACCAAAAAACTTTGGAAAGCTGAAACTTTTCCACTTCAAACATGGCTTCAAAACTACTAGAATAGACAGCAAGAGTGGAGCTTTGATACCATGTAGGATTTGACAAATACAAATCCATAGAACCCAAAGAAGACCTGCATGCAAATACCTATTAGAAGAGAGAAGCAGAAAGGAGGAAAAATATTACTCCAAAAATGTCAGAGCAAAAATTGTTTTCCAAGTTATGAAACAATAATTACAAAGTTCAACCTTAAAAGGTGAACAAAACTCCTAAAAGGATAAAAATATAGGTTGCACATTAATAATTAAAATAATTAATTATTAATGCACCTAAGAGATGACTTAAGCAATTAAGAGTAATGAAAAGAACTTAACTAATTAAACCAATATGATTTAATTAATAAGAAATAAATAATGATTAAGTTCTAACATAGACCTAAAATTGAAGCTCAAAGAATACCCCAAAAGTGAGTTGAGTTTGATAGAAAGAGTACATCTAAATGACCCATGTTTTGATAGACAGTGAAAAAAATGCTAGAGACAAAATTTTACAACTACAGACAATGCTTTAGCCCAAGAAATGACCTTTTAAGAATCTATGTCCATATGATAATCAATAATTTTCAAGATCTTTGATGTTTTCAGTGTGTTTCTAGGTGTTCTTGTTTATTCAATTAGTGATACACACATGCCAAACATAATGATATATTTTTTCTTGACAAGGAGTTTATGTTGTTTATATTTTTTGTAACAAATGAAAAAAAAACCTACCCGTATGGAATTAGCTTAGCATGAAATATTTTCTCATAAACTTAGGCTCACACTTAAAAGCTAATCATAATACGACCTTTGAAGATCATGCAACGGATCAATCAATGTTGTATTATCCGACTCCAAGTGCCAGTGAGGGCACTTGATATAGTGAGTGTCTTGGGGAAGTTACTATCTTCCTTGCACAAAGATTATTACCTTTTAGAGGTGAATCAAGTGACTTTCTATTCTATAGATTCTAGTAAGTCTCTTCATTCAGATACATTCTCTACGTGTGTGCAAGCGTGATTCAGGATTATAGCCCCACAGAGCACCTTAGCACAAGAAGTGAAGTAAATTTGATTGAGAATTTAATGCCCTACATTGTGTTAGGTGAGATCCGATTGTAAGCTAAAATGGTATCCAAATTTTGAAGCTTTGGCCTCAAGAAATAAATTTGATTAACATGAGTTGGAGTGGTGTGGCTCCCACCTCTTTCTCACATGGTTTATTCCCAGGCGATTTTTACCTCAACCAAAAGACCCATCTAAAGATTAGAATAAGAATTGAAGACACATTAGGTTCAAAGGTCTAGGTTTCTAATTTTTCCAATGGGAAAAGAGCATACTTCCCTACCTTGTCACTTCTCCCAAAAACACCAAACAATGTTTATTACCAAGAATTTCAACTCAAAACCTAATTTGACTTTTGAGTTTCTAATTTTCCGTATGAGAAAAGAGCATAATCCTATGATGAAAGTAAGAGTTAAATTTCAATTTGATTTAGATGCCTAAAAATTCTTATCAATCATAAAGTCTAGTTGATCGCCAAGGCCACTTGCATGACAAACATTATCAATTTGATGTTTGATTTCAAATCTTTGTCAACTGATTGTTTGATAGTGTTTCGCATACACTTGTTAGGCTGTTTTAATGATCAAACACAAAAAAACATCAAAAATTAGTTGTTAGTACAAGTTTGATCAATAAATTAACTCTATGGTTTTTCTCTCCATTTTGCAGATGACGAAATAGTAACCCAACTCTACGTTTTACGGAAAATGATGAAATGACTACCGAAAATGACTTAATATCCCACAGAAAATGAAATAGATTCCAAAAATGTCATTTTATCCCGCATATGATGAAATAATAACATGAAATGACAAAATGCAAGTTTTTAACCTTTCAGAGATGATGAAATACTGACGAGAGATGATGAAATGCACCTTGGAGAGATGCTGAAATGAAGCCAGGAGATGATGAAACAGTCTCAGAGACGTTGAAATGACTACTAGAGATGCCATTTTCCACTATCTTTTGATTGTGCTCTAGAACATAATGTTAATTGATAGTAAATTAGGGATAAGAGCCCCATGGTGGGTGCCAAAATGTGATGTGTTTTATTGTATACATAAAATTAACTACACACAACACTCAATTAGACATTGCATTAGTAGGTTAGCATCAAACACAATCAAATTAAAACAATCAAACCTACTAAAAATCATCCTATTTCTTCCTACATAGAATATCCAAATGAATTACTCAAAGTGCTCTCAGATTTAGCACTAATTCATGTCAAATTGACGATCATATCATCGAAGATTCAAATAAAATGCCTAAATGCATCTATAATGATCTCAAATATGCTCAATTATGCTCCTAAATGCATTAATTAATCACAATTTCTATGAAAATGAACTCAATTATGCTAAATTGCTCTAGAATGATGCTAGCATTACTTTTTTACTTAAGTTATCTTATGAAAATGAGCTTAGAATAGTTGTTTATATAGATTTTTCATTGGAGGGAAAGTTGGAATTTAAATTCAAATTTGAATTTAATGGTTGTGATTCATTCATGAGGGATGGTTGAGGTTGAACCTTTGAGTGATCCATGTGATTGCACCCCATTGGTTGATGAGTTGAAGTTGATGCCACTTTGGAGGAATATAAATGATACAATTAATTAATTCAACTTAATTAATACTCTAGCCATGGGATTTTAGATTTTGATTTGATATTTTAGGTTAGGATTAATTAATGAATTAATTATCTCTTTGATGTTAGGTCATTGGATTTATGATTATTGATGAATTATGTAATTAAATCAATTTGACTTAATTACACTATTAAGGTTAAAACCAAATTTTATATCCTAATTAGGACCTAGGGAAATTCATTTGAGATCTAGGCCTCTGGTTAAACCAGAAAATTTTTAAGTGATTACAAATTCAAATCATCTATCATTTGTCATTAATTGTTCTCACAGTTGTACTATTATACTCCATTATATTACAACACTCACATAAACTTAATTTAGTAGTAGCGGTCATGCGTATGACATCCATAGACATACCCATGTCTCCCATAAAGATAGAAACCACTGAAACTAATTGAAACTCGTCATTTATCACAAATATGCTTGATAATATACTAAGAACACAAATTCAATAGTTGACATAAATGATAATATAATATATGATCATCTTGTAATCAAATCACTATCTCATCACCAAAACATACTTACCATCACTACATCAGATATGCCATCACACATATCTTCTATGATTTGTGGAGTACACCAAACCTATGAAAAAATATTTAAGCTTTTCTGTGGTATCCATATAGCGCATCATGATTATTCATTATCCCACCACTAGTTAGCAACTCTCTACACACAAATGAGCCACCACAAATGGTAATATATTTTAAAAAAAAAATCTTATAAACTACTAGAGGTTACTTCCAAGTGGTTTCCCATATCATTTTAACATTTTTAGGAAATGGAAAGAAAGCCAAACTTCTTGAAGATGTATTCTTGATTACCACTAATTGTTCAAAGAAATTGATAATATTTAGATGAATTAATGGTGAATATTTCGTTTAGATTAATGCTTAAAATTGTTTGACATCATCCAAACCTTCAGTATTACTTTTACCTTCGTAGATTTCAATTTTGTTTTTCCTCAAGATTCTGGAAGGCTCCATTTTGAATCATACAGGTTTCTTTTTGTGAGAATAATTTCTATTTGGAGCATAGTTCCATTAGCTTAATAGTGATATAAATAATTTCCATTATTGTGTTTAAGTTTTAAACAATATTAATTCTCATAGGTATTGAATAGTTCTCATTTTAAAAACCTCCATGCCTCCATTTGACATCATATGGTAATATTTATTCAAGTATGTAATTTTTTGTTTATTTGTTTAGTGATGTGATCAAATTAGTCTATATATATATATATATATATA
>MU225592.1:1218061-1244725 GCA_018584345.1 Thuja plicata | reverse complement strand
ATATATATATATATTCTTCAAAATTGTGGCCAAAAATTGATATTTATTACTATGATTAATGCCACTCCGCTATCTATATGAAGTTAAAATTTGAAAATCACACTAAGTATAAGGTCCCAAGATCATATATACCACTAAAGGAGCTCCTTAATTTTATGAATTTAGGGAAGTAATCTTGTTCTTTAGTTGAATTGAGTCTCTTCATTTGTCTATTATGTAAATAAATTTGAGGAGTTCATCATGGGTATCAAAATACACCTTCCTATAATTAGATTTGATAGATAAAATTGCATGTCTTGGAAAGATAAAATCCTAACACATTATAGTTGACCTCATATTCTACCCCATCTCCACGTATTAGTTTCTCGACCTACACAATCGTATTGGATTTTTTTTTGAGGATTTAAGACTAAACATATCCTAGGAGTGATTTATTGTAGCATTAATATTGAGACCCAAAAATCCATCAAATGCATTGAGTTACCTTATGATCCTTAGAACAAATTTTGGTATGAGTAAAAAACATCAAATAAGCCTTCATTCCTAGAAGATCCTAATATGATTATAAAATAGTTATAATGATTAGTAATTAAAAAAAATGTTTAAATATTGTGATGGTATATAAGACTTCCACAAATTCTTTTTCTCCTACAAACAATTCCATTGAGACTTCAATTTATAGATGATTCCTACTATAGATTTATATGGCTCATCTTCTTCATATATGAGTCAGAATCTTGAGGTTGATAACTATAATAATCTAGAATTAGGAGTTCTTTTTTTGATATTTTCAAGTATGCATCTTATGTGGAAATATAATTAATAGATAAAAGATGTAGTCAATTGACGTGCATTCAGGTCTTGTCTCAATTTATTTTAAATTTTGGTGAGACTAGTGTTGATAAATACATGGTTTCCAATGAATTTGTACAACATGGATATTCATTATATTTCACATGAGGTACTTAGTATGATTAATTGATACATATTGCAAGTTTAATTTATGATTCCTATATATAGAATCGGAGAAAACTATTTATGATATTCATTTACTATTATAGTTAGAGCCTATAAAGTTGCATTATCTTCTTAGATGCTATAAGGAAACCTGTAAACCTTCTTGTGATTTCTCTATATTAGCATTCATCATAGTTTAAAATTCCTAAAGAGGACATTGAGTAGTATTCAAAGGCATCATCTCTACCTTTGAATCATGTTCTATTTCCGTTTCCAAAAGGTTTTAATTTTCATCTTCATCAATGTGACTTAGGAAAAACAATTTGATTATGGAAACTTACAACATTGACATGGGAAAACTTGATAAATTTTAAAAGGTATCACATATATCGATCTTTCTTTTCTCATATTACTTTCAGGAAGGGGAATGAATCTTGCGTAAATTCTTGGTTTTATTTTTTCAAAGGGTTTGGAGAATTTTATTCTATGATATTCGATTATATTAAATATTAATTTTTTCAAACATCTATGAAATTATTGTAAGAGATTCTAGGTTATTGTGTAGATGTATTCTTATCTCTTATAGGTTGGACCTTTTCCTCACATGGGGTTTTGTTCTTCTTATTCTTTTAGAAAGTATTTTGCCTATCTTTTGGGAAGGATTTTTCCAAATGTGCTTTGTCATTTACAAAATTTATGAGAGATTATTTTGTATAAACACCTAACATGGACTCATAGTTGGAATCCACATGTATATCATTAAATATTGCACATTCTTGCTAAGTTACACTTAAGGTGGGTGTTGATGTGAATGAGTTCTTTTACCTAAATGTTAAACCGCCTACACCATATCTATAGTAGTTACTCTAGTTTACCTAGCACATGCATAAGTACATGTCACCTTATTTCTCAAGTCAAAAGATTTTAAGGCACTTGTCACAATCTTGTGTAGTCTTAGTTCTTGCAATAGTCAATTTAATCAATAGTTTCTCTATATATTGTTATTCATTATAATCTATCTTCATTGTCTCATTTTTGTATCTTTTGATAGAATAAAATTATTCGTTTATATTAATTTATATTGTGCTTTACTTGATGTTGGCAGATCTTGAAAAACTAAATCATGTCTATATATAATATTCTATACCAACTCATAAATTTTTTGTAAGAGATTAGTTCTACATCCCTATTAAATTTATTAAAAGTTGACATGCTTTCAAAGAAGAGATTCCTTTTAATATTTTGATAGATAGAAGAATCTACTATTTTTATTAGTTGTGTTATGGATATTCATTTTAAAGTTTATATTGATGTTATGATTGAACTATGATGTCTATATGTATATTTAGGTGCAAGTGATTGAAGTTGCACTTGACTTTTCTTATTTGTAAGTTCTTTTTATATTGTTTAGTCATTTCCCTGTGTATAGTTGCTAGAATTCTATCTTTATTTGATCTCTACCAAGGTCAATCCCAAACATGAGGGTATAGATGTGGAAATAATGACAAGCTATCAAAATGCCTCTTAATTTCATGGCTTTTAGTAGCATACCCAATGAGCAAAGAATTATGGCTCCTCATATCTTGATTTTTATTAGCCTCCCAAATGAGCCTAGGGTCTTGATGCCTATTTTTGGGTTGTAACCTTTTTGTCAACTCACATTTCCAAAGAGGTGTGGTGCTCTTAGATAGCTGAATTCTAGCAATTTTTCTTACTTGGATTTGAGAATATCACATGTTCATATTTAGAAACCTACAAATGAGAATGATTCTCTTATTGGTTGTGAATAAATTTCTGCTTGTTTCATGGCCATTGATATAAAAAGTAAACCAGATCAGGACTAAGATCCTCCACAATAGTAGAAGTCTCATTACATTAGAATATTTTTGTTTCTTATTATTGAGCTGGTCCTAATAGACTTAATTATCTGATTTTATCTAGATCTTTGAACTTGACCCTACATTGTTTTTGTGTAGTGAAACTTCTACGACCTGTCTTTTATATAAAAAATGATGGTGCCATTTTTGCTAAACTTTATAATAACTTCACAATTGATGAAAGGAAAGATCCAAATGTGAATGTGATAATACACACCCATTCACCTTTGATGTTTGGCATCAGAACAGAATATGATAATGCATACCCAATTATTTCATCCAAGGAGACGAGTGGGGAAACCTCCAAAGTCATGTGATACAATACGCGGTTCACTGCTAACTCTCCACAGCACATCTAGACAAATGAAGTGCCTTTTTGCGTGAATTAACAGTGTTATCATTGACTTTACTCGTTACCCATAAAATCAAAGGAATTTGCGCAAAAACTGTAACGCGAGATTCTTTCTGACATTACACAGAAAAATATTTCCACGTTTACTTTGATTTCTCTAGTAACAACGCTTTGCTACAGTTTATATTGAGGTATTCAGAGAAGGAAACCGGTTGTAACATTATGTTTGCTTCAGATGAAGAGTGAAAGAATATTATTGTCTTGGGTTTGGTTTCTCAATGCATTTTTGTGTTCACTTGCAGAAGGCAGCAGAAATAGATATGTAGACTCTAACTTGGACAGGGATATGGAAATGAAGAAGTCTGGTAATGGAAAAACTCATGAGAGATATCTGTTGAGTGAACGTGCAGCGGCCATTGTGGTGTTTGGCTTCATTTCTATTATGATTTTTACAAGTATAGTCTGCTACTTCCGTGCTACAAGAAATAAAAGGAGTACCAGGATTCAAGTAAATTCTTCATGAACGATATGGCATTCCATTTTAATAATGGTTATCATTATTGTAGTTCAAATTTTGATTTGTAGAAATATGCCTATGTTACTTAATCAAAGCTGCCCAGTTGAATTCTTTGACTGTAATTTCAATTCTCCATGGGATGAAGAAGTACATCTGCCAAGCTTACATGTTTGCAGGTTACAAATAATGTGTTTATTTATGAAGACGAGGTCTTCCATTTGTGATCCGACTAATCTATATTTCCATCCCCCATTTTAAAAAGAAATTGTTTTTACTTATATATGTAGTCTACTGATATTTACATATCTTATTTTGAATTTATTTTACAGATCTATATTTGATGATACATTATTACTATTTAATTCGAAACTGTCATGCAACATGATCATTTTCAATCTTTCATGCAAACATTAGGAAATGAAAAATGATTTATACTTCGATTCTAGTAAGAAAGCAAATGAACATATTATGAAGCAATTGTTGCTTTGTTCAAAATATACCAATGGCTCCATTTAAATACCGAGTGAATAGATTAATGGCTTTACACAATGTGAGAAACCTTTCTCTATAAAATCATTAAATTGCACGATTAATATGAGCTTAGCGGTTAAGCCGATCAACATATTAAGGAAAAGTCCATGCAAATTCTTACTTTTTAGTGTTATAAATATTTTTAGTAACAATAAGTAAAAATAAGTTCTGATCTCCCCATGTACAGTTGACAAAGTTCCCTTAGATAGATTCGCCTCTCACGGTCAGTCTTCACCTTATGACCACATGGCCGAAGTTCCTCTTCTTTGCATTCCCAGACCCCATAATCCCTCACCTCCAATCTAGTGGTGGGAGTGGTTTTTTCTAAGTAGCACTCTACGTCTCCTCCACACAGAGGCTTCACCTCTAGTTGGGGTTCCTTGGGGAGTAGGGGGGCATCAACAAGTGGTAACAGGGGCTGTATGGCTTCCTCGTAGTTATGGCGATTGACCCAACTCTTTCAAATGACTCTTCAAGTTGGTATTTACGATTTTGTCAATTAGTGAAGGCAAGGATAAGAAAATATGCAATTGACGAGGGATTGTCTCTCCTAATGTCACTCCTGACCCTGCTGATGTATATGGAAGCTGGATGACTGTGATCGTTGTTTGCCACCTATTTGTGCTGCTTTTGTGGCTTAAACGACTTTTTATTGTTTTGTAGCTCTCTAAGCTCTACCCATTTTTTTTCCAGACTTCGTGTTTTTTTGTTCTCCGAGCTTTGCCCATGATATGACTTTAAGGAGTCACCTTGTGTCCTCTTAATTTTTTTGTGAATAATGTAGATTACTATGTTTTAATAAAAATTAGACATTTTATTCATAAAAAAAGGTTTTGGTCTTTTAAAAAACTACTCTAACATGATAAACATAATGTGCCTATTTTGGTCAAGAACAATAATTTAATAACACAAGACTATCAAAGTGGAAAAAATAGATATAAAATAGGAAATATATAAAAATAATAAGACCTTAGGGGTCAAAAGTGTTTATCCACCCTTCAAGAGAAACTTCAAGAAACAAGCATTATCCATGATAGCGCTGGAGGTACCTTTCTCCTTGCACTCAACCTACAATAAAGATAGGGTGATAATATGCCTATTTAGTAATATATCTATATAAATCTTATCATTTTATTCAAACTATTCTTCATTCCCTCCATTCTTGGTTGGTCACATAGAGGCATTCTACTATGTGACTTTAGAGGCGATTAGTATTGGAGAACTAGGAATTTTAATCAATCTCTTTGTTATTATCCACATCATCAAAATCAGTGTAAGGGACATTTATCTCTTCAAATTATTTTTTTACATCCCATATCATTAGGGGCTTATGTTCATAGGTGGTATCCTCCAAATTTACACTATCATTATCCTTTTCTAGGTTAGACTAGTCAGTTGAAAAATCAAGCTCCCATAGTTCAAGAGGCTTTGTTGTCAATCTGTTTAATCTTCTAATTAGAATCACATCTCTAGAACTCTTTTCAAGATATATTAATATTTTCAAATTATTGACCTAGATTTAATTAGGGTCGATTTAAATAGAGCCTATAAACGAAACTGACTTCCAAGGAAGTGGTCTTCCTCGATCTCTTTATTCCTATAAATCTTCTTAGCAACATTCTATCTCATTAAACTTTAATATTTCCTTTTATGATTTTTAATATTAAAGATTTAATAGGGTAATATTATTTTTTAGTTTATTTTGGGAGAAATGGACTCCATTCTCCATTATTCCCTATGCATTCTCAAAATGATGAAATCATGGATAGCTTATCCAACAAAATGATAAATATAATAATGTCAAGAAAATATGTAGTCAAATATAATAGAGAAGCTAACTTTATCATTAGTAAGATATGAAGAGAGAAAATCACACAAAAATTATATAATTTGTTAAATTTCTTCACAAAATGATACACAGCTTGAAATTTAGTTGAAGTTCATTATTATGATGTATTATTTTGTACTTTAGGGTGATCTTTTCAATATTTTTCCTATGGGACTACTAAACTTGTTACATCATATAAATATGTAATGTAAATAATTACCTAAGTCAACATATCTCCTATAAGTTTTCTAATTGATGAGTAGAGTGATGAATTCAAATATAGTTTGATATAGATAAACTTTCCAAAAATTATCCAATGGGATAAGAGTACCAAGATCCCCCTTGAATCCATATATGCGTCAAACTTTATAATTTCAAAATAGAGATTTGATATTTACTAAGAGTCTAAGTCATTAATGTATGCTAACAGTGCATTTGATGCAAGGCAATTCCCCTATTGGCTTGAGCGTATACTACCATATTCCCTTATTAGTAAATAGAACTTCAACCTTATCAATATTACTAATCAACCCTTTTATATCATTAATCATGTCTCTTATCTTCTAACCATGTTCAAAATGACCTTAAATATTTTCAATAATATTCTTTGAATCTCCTTTAACCTATATATATTGAATACCTAGAGAGATGATGAAACTAATGCCCTCGAAAGAAGAGAAAACATTGGCTTTAAGGGTAAGTGCAAGAAGTTGAGACCACATCTAGCGGAACCTTTTGCGCCCGTAACCCACTTTTGGAAGATGATGTTTTCTAAAGAAATATTCCACCAAATTAAAACCCATTTTATATATGATTACATATATTATAAATACATAGTTTTTAAAAAATTTTACTAATTATTTTAATTTTTAAATAATTTCTAATAAAATAGGTCCATAACTGTGAAATAACATGTTTCCTTATTTTTTATAACATTAATTTATTTTCATATTTTTTGAAAAAAAAAATTATCTGATGTATCGAACTACAAACAATTCTTTTCACTTTGAAAAAAAATAAAAACTCAAAAATAATGAGTTTAGGTCAACTTATGCCTGCCGTACATGAGGGGTTTTCAAAATAGAAATTATGCCCAATAAAACAATAGTAGAAAAAAATATATTAAAAAAGTTACAAAAAAATATTCTCATTAATCTTGACTATCTTAAAAGTGATATTCCAAAAGGATTCAAAAAAATACTTTCATTTAGGTCAAATTATGATTGGCGTACATATGCATGGAAGGTCACAAAGAAGTGAGTTTTAAATATTTCTTTTTGGAAACACCTAGTGAAATTCAATTATTATTATCCGGGTATTAATATAAATCACATATTGGGAAACTAGACATTGAGTACTACATTTCATATTACTTAGTTTTCTTAAGATCCAATCTTTAAGTGCTTCAATTTATTGATCAATTGGGACAGATTTTAAAAAATAGGGAAAACGGTTCCATTTTTTGGCCAAAAAGTGGACTCAACTTCTTGTTGGCACCCTTAAATTATTCATATAGTGACCCAACACTCTAGCATAAGGAAAAATTAATTCCCCTTAATGTTATCTTATAATGACACCACTGATTTATAAACTACGATCTCCTTTTGATTACCAATTAATGTTCCTTTTGTTACAACAAGGAGGGGGTTCCTAGAATGTGTTAGCTCAAATTATTTTTTTGCAATTATACCTAATCAATATATTTTTATATACACCAAATTATCACAATAGAAACTCCTTTGAGACTAGGAAATATATCCAATATCTTGGTTTTGGAATTGGAAAAATTATCATCCAAGATTAGAGACTAGAAAATAATGACACTATTACCACTCTGTTGACGAGACTTTGCGACCGGTCCACCAACATAGTGTAAGTTGTCACCAGGTACTAACCAACTTCGCCTGTAAAGGTTATCTGGGGAATAAATTCTCTGGGTCTTCAAGCACATGAGAGTCAGGTCTCGACGGTGTGGGAGGTAAGTTGGGGGTGTGACTGTTTTGTTCAGGGGGATAGCTGGTTTTCTTGGCTCGTCTTCTCTGGTGATTTCATTAGGTTAGGGTTTCCTGAAAGCATTTGGATTATCAAAGAAACTTCAAAAGATACAACAGGGTTAGAAGCATTCCATTCTACCTATAGTTATGCAAATACATTTAAAACATCAACCATGCTCTAACATGTTACACTAAAATACTGAATGCATACAGAACCATTAGTTCATACATATCCAATAGCGAGGGGAAAAGTAGGACATTAATCTAATTAAAATATTATAGCAAGGGACATGAGAAACATACAACACAAAAGAACATTAATCCAAAGATCAAAATGCTAACAACTTCAAATTGCCAGAACTCTTCTTTCTTCATTAACAAGTTTTCTAGCAGCACTGATGCATACAACAACGGCTCCAAGGGAGCATCTATGTACTGAGAAATTCTAAGAACTAAGGAGCATTGAGATCTGCAACTACAAGAAAAGAAATGCTAAAATTCTACAGCTATGGACTGTAAAACCCTCAATTCTACCGAGCTTTGGAATGAGGTCAAACTTGTTATTTATACACAGATGTTTGCTCTAAAACTAACCTGACTTAACTTTACACTCAACAATAAAATACATTTCCCGGTGGCTGGTACTACCTACACCACATTACAACAACCTTGAAGAGGGAAGAGGCCCGACATGTCAGAAGAATAAGACAAGAAAAGAGGTATGGAAGAATCAGCCTTGAGAAGAGAGACAGCGGGAGAATAGAAGAAATCTGATCCCCCGGGGATCGAGGCTACATGCCTCATCAATGTAAAAGTGGCTCACTATCTCTGATGCGCTAGATGTTAGCTAGAACAATGCCTTGGGAAGACCACCTGTCAAAACATCCCCTCAAGTTGACATGCCTTGCTGGGGTCACCTTCTATCTGACACCTTTATTAACTTCCTGATAATGACTAGTCAGCTCTGGAGAACTTGGACGTGGGTCATCAAAGAATACAAAATCATTGGATCTAGGACTTCAGGATCTGGGAGCTTATGCTCAAAGAATAAAGAATGCAAAAATACACCCTGTGGATGAGTATCTCCAGAATCTGGAATACCTTATTGATCCTTACTATTTTTTAATGTTTCCAAGAGTTGGGTGATTCCATCCTCATCAATGTCCTTGAGGCCAGCCCAATGGTATTTGGCCACCTCTACCTATTTGCCTAGATTCAGAGTATTTGCCTTAAATTCTATGGCCATCCTTTCCACGTCATGACCCCGGAGTACCATGCTTGATATACATGATATTTTTGCTCCATCTATTCCCTCTAGGGAATAGTATTGAGACTCCATTAGCTCATCAAACTTCCCCACGATGTATTCCTCTGGAGTGCATGTTTTAGTACTAAAGGGATCGACTCCCGAAACCCTTGAAATAAATTCCTTGTATAAATTTAAAGAATCTATCTCCAGAACTTTGTCCCACAGGGCCCCTACCAATTTCTTGATTATCCCCAATGTGAGATCAAGTCTAGAGTGTTGGGTCTAGACAAAGTCAAAGGACTCCTCTCCAAAAATTCTAGCCTTGGTAATAATCTCTTCCCCGAGACTCAGGAGTTCTCCCAATTCATTCATCTAGGCCTTGTATTGTTCGGCCTCCCCTTCCCAAATGGTAATGGTAGTTTTGGCATGGTGTAGAACATTTCTAGCTGCGTATAGGTCCGGGAGTGTAGCCACTAGGAAACGTCAAATTTTTCCCACCTATTCAGCCACCCAGCCATCAGCTTCTTACACTTTCTTTTTCATACTCCTTAGTGCATCTATGTCTCCCTGTAGGAGCGGTACCCCAGATTTGGAAGCTTCTAGGGGAATGGCAGTGATGGGCTACACAAGCTTTGTCAATAGCCCAACAAGATTTGTGTTCTTTTCCTTCTTTTCTTGGAATTTCTGGTCTTCCTTCTCATAGCAGGCTTCTACCGCCTTCACTGCTTCTTTTAGCAGGTCCAATTCACCCTACTTTCCCTCTTCCCCAGAGATATCTCTGTGATTGCATAATCTTTGGCCTTTGTTGTCATTGCGTCTTCCTTTGAGGGAGGTGTTGCGACTACCAAAATTATGTCTCCGCCTGGCCTAGTCTGGAGGGTATGGACTGTCCGAGCCTTCTTTGCCTTAGGGGGATTCTGCACTTGCGCCATCATCTCTGCCAAAGAGAGATGGGACTTGGCCGGTGCTGGAGACTTTCTTTTTCTAGAATACACCAGCCATTATGGTGCCAGGGGTGGTCTTGCTGCCAGAGTTTGATCCTGTAAATCCCCTCCAGGGTTTTGCTGCATGTCCCCGGTGTTTTGAGTCTCTTCAGACTCTTTTCATGTATTTTCTGGACCTCTTGTATTATCCACCTTGGTGGTATTAGTATCATCTACCCCAATTTCCACATCCTTAGCAACATCAGATTAGACATCTATATTCCTGGGGTTCTGCCACTCACCTTGCTACTGTTGCTATTATTGTTGTCCTTTATCGGCTCCTTTTGCAAGAATGTTCTCCTTCGTTGGTGTATTTTCTAGAGGTGGCGGAGGTATCAGGCCAAGATTTAGTGTTTGGGCCGCTCTGATTACCTCGACAAATGTTACCCTCTTTGGGGTAGGAGGCACCATCTGAAGCATGGGGGCTAAGATTATGGTTTCTCCTGCAGGTTCCGTTCTCTCAGCAGATGCTGATTGCTCATCCCGCACTTGCCTTTCCTCCATGGTTTTGGTTTCTGGGACCTGTATCTACAGAACATTGGAGACATTTATTTGTTCTTTTTTCTTCTCTCTTTCTTCCTGGCCTTCCTGCTCCATGGAAGCTTCCTTTTTTGGGGTCTCCTTTCCAGTAGGAATCACCACTTCCTCCTTGGCAGCTATCTCTTCTACTACCTCCCTGATATCCCCCTGCAGGTTTACAACTTCATCTGTCCCGAATATGTCATCAAAATCATTGTGTGGAGGGGAGGTCTCTAGGGGATCTTCAGGTTGATTGTCTAGCTCTGGGGAGTCTGAGGAAATAATCTGTATTTCAAGGATGTTGGGAATCCCAAGCTCCAGCTCCACCTTTGGCTGAGGATCAATTGTTCTTTTATTCTTCCTCCTTGTTACCAATGGGGCCCTATATCCAACACGGCTGCCTATTCTTCCTCCACTCAGATCCTTGCCACTCGAACCATTAGTTCTACAAGTGAAGGAGAAGTGGAAGGGCGGACAGGTCCGACCATAATAGCCAGGGTGGCCAACCAGGTGATTAACTTTTCTTTCATTTATTGGGACACCGCCAGAGTCTACTGCATTTGTTCCACTATGGGAACTACAGCCAAGACTTGAGATGGGGTCCCCATTTTACTCTTTCCTCTATCCTCACCCTGTGAGGAGGTTTCGGCCCTAGAATTTTAACCCCACACAAATGGGCCAACTTTGTGTGTACTTTTTGGGCATGCATTTTTTAAATACGCATGACTGCACTCAATCACGTCATAGGTAATTTCCTCTATCAATGGACCCTCCTATGCATCCCAATCCACTGGAGGGAGGGCCACCTTATCTACTCCTTTCTCTTTATATTACAGCTCCACTATGGACCCAGTATCCAAAAAGTCATTCAGGAACTTTTGAAGCTTGAGCCTCTTCATCATTCCCATTGTCATCTGGATGAAATGTTAGTTCTAAACTTTGAATTCATCCTGGAAGTCTTCCCAAAAATCTTCCACATGAAACTCGTGGAGGTCTGATACCTGGGGAAGTGTCGGTGCTATTTTTCCTAGCGGATCAAAATTCTTCCACTATAGATAAAACTCTCCTAGCCCCAGACTTTTGAGTTCACTGTCTACCTCCTTCACCGGGGCTAGGCTGAAAGATTAGTTCCCACAATTGATTGGGAATGGGACATTTGTCACCTTCTTCACTATGAAGAGGGAACGCAGTTCCAGGATCTTCCTGCAGTGTTCTAAAAGAATTATTTTATTCCCATAATGTTTGGGTAATAAATAGGGTTTCACGGAGAACTCAGTCACTTGAATGTATGTATGTTGCTAATATCAAATGTAATAATGGCCATAATTTATGACCAAGTCCATTGCTTATTTGGAGAGCCAGTATCTGACATCTCGAGTAGGTGTGAGGAGGTTGTAGTAAATGAAGGCATCATTCACTCGAAAGAAATTGAGGAAACTAGCCTCCCATTGTATCTATGGAAAATAATCCCATGGAGCATTCTGGCCTGTGCTAGTTTTGAGCTCACCTATTGTAAGTAATCCCTGGGTCACGGGGTTTTGTTTTGCTAGTGCCCACAAAACATAAGATGTCATGTAGAATTTGGAGGACTTGACGACCTCGAGAAATTGGGAGTCCACATGATTTGCAATGAGAGTGGCTCAATCAAAGTTTTTCCCGCTAGAGGCGATGCCCAATAAGAAATAGTACATCTATTGCTGAGAATTCTTGGGCATGTGGCTTTCCAAAGACCCTGCATAATGCGATGATCCCCATTTGTATGCTTTCTTTGAATTCGGTCTGAGGGATCTCCAACTTCATCTTTTTGAAATCTTTCCTTGGCACCTTAAGCCATTTTTTATTGAGATACTATCGGGCCATATTTTCTAACTTCTAAAATTCTTCCAAGGCCAAAACCCAGGTGAGAACGATAGTGTCCTCAAGTTGAGGAATCACCACCCCTTCCTGAAAAGTCATGGTGTCCAGAGACACCATAGGCATTGGATATCTGGTTGGGACTAGGACAGTGAGCATGATAGCCCAGACGGCTGTATTATAGTGCCCTGGGGCTTGCACAGAGAAGGGGAAGCAAGAAGCTTTGAGGATCCCAGAGTTGGCCACATTGATGGCCAATGGATCTCCGGTCATTCATTGAATGAACATCATCTTTATGAGGGCCTGGATTTTGGCCCACATTCCGACACTAGTGTCGATAATCAACTGAAGTTTGGAATCAATCTTTGATCCCACATTGGCGTATCCCTTCAGATATTTCATTGTCAATGGGAGCTTTTCTAGGGCCTTCTCTGCCTTTTTCCTAAGGTCTGTTTGGGTGGCAGTAGTAGTGGGGAGTTCTAGACTCCCGGGTGGGGATGATACAGATGCCTATGACATGATTGGTGAGTTTAATTCTAGCAACCTGCAAAGCAAGATGACCCTCAATATTTATACAAAACAAAACATTATTATAGATTCTGGAGATCTTACCACTGCATCACATTTGTTCCTAAAAAGAATTTTTAGCTCATGTCAAACCCCAAAAAGATATACATATAATAAGAGTGACTGAGGGAATTTAACCTCTACTTGGGCCTCTGGGGGCTCTAGCACATGTGATAAGAAATAAATAAAGAGAAAATAAAGACCTGGGACCCGGAGTTTGGAAAACTAACCATTACTGACATGACCAGAAATGAGTCGTATTAAGCTGACATGGTGGGTCACATGGCCATGTAGCAATGGGAGTTATGGCATTAACACCGACAACTATCTGAACACGCAAGGAAATGAATGCCACTTGGTCTGGACTTGAATGCTCGCATGGGAACTTAATCCATCATTAAGACTATCTTGATGGAGGAGAGATAAAACCACCATGGCTCAAACTAGTGAAGTGCCAAGTTTGAACTAGGCAGACATCTTTCTCAGACGAGCTCCACATTTGGGGCTTCTGACATACAGAGCGCGACGAGATCGCCACTAGATACAATGCATATTTTACAAATAATGTACAAACAGAGGTATTTACACTTCTCTACAAAATATAAAAAGCATTTACACCTAAACAATAATTGCACAGAGGGAGGAAAACCCTTTGGGAGAGCCAACCCACCAACGGGAGGTGACATAAAAGGCAATGCAAAGACGTGGCAAAACAAAAACATAACCAAAACAAAATAGAACAAAAACAAAATAGACAAAAGTGAGAAATAGAAAACCAAAAACTAGAGAGGAGAGAGCCAAAGGCCTACCTAGAAACATGTAGAATGTAGGAAAGATGAGCACGGGAGGCACTCTACAAAAATTTGACCCTCGCATCACCACAAACAAGCATTGCAAATCACTGTTTAATCAACCACTAATCACGAGGAACAAAACGCTGCTTAAATTGCCTTAATCACCTTAAAATTTCTCTGAGTGCTCTAAGTGTTTAATTGCGGTAAATGTGAAATTGACTGGTAACTTCTATTTATACCCTTAATGTAAAAACATGTTGCTTTCTCTCCGCAAACTCCAAAACAAGTAAACTTCTAGACTCCGGGCCCAGGGATTCCATGCAATCACATCTTCTTGTGAAAGAAGACACTATGACAGAGAATCCCAGAGTCCGAGATCTGGTTGACTCAAAAGAACAAACAAACTCCAGGACCAGGTCTCGGAGACAAAAGCATAAAAAATAAAAAATAAAAACAACTCTCGTGGGAGCAAATCCTGGAGGGAGGTGAAAGAAACCAAAGGAAAGAGAAAAAGAGAAAAGGGGGACCCAACATTTTGCCTGCAAAATGTAGGGATGGGTATGCAGGGCATAACACACTCTTTCTGATATCATGAAATATTTTCTTATTCCTCTCCTTCCAAATCCTTGAAATAAAATTTGGAGGAGGTTTATCCCAAATTTACATAATAAATAGAGTACGAAACAGGAGAATACCAACATTCAACAAAAATGAGCATTGTGTTTCTCATGACATAGTGAAAATGATCTATGTAGAGTTTGTCCCAAAATAAGGTGGAGAAATGACAGTGGAAGAATAAGTAGTCAATTTATTTTTCATTCATATGTTATAAAAATCATTTGTTAGTAAGTTAAACTCCACTTTTTAGATTATCCATCATGGATATTTTGGTATGAGAAACAACTGACCAAAAAAAATTTAGGTAAAAGAATATATTTCTATAGATTCTTCCAAAGGGAACTCAAATTAGGGAGTTTGATGAATATCCTATAAGTGGATTTAGTTGATAGAATTTTTTTTTATCATTAATACATAGGATTTTATGCTTATTAGGGAATATCAAGGTTCTATAAATAACAAGTTTCCATTATATTTCTATAAAATTAATGTATAATACCCTCTAATTGTTACAAAAATCTTGAATAATGTTCACAATATATTTTTTCATAATGACTACACAAGTAATCCCCTCCAACTGAGGATGGGTTAAACTCAATATTGATGGCTCTTCTATTTGGAACCCGGGTCTGGCAAGTGGGGTTTGTTTCATTTTAGAAAGAAATGGAAAATTTATATTGGCATATGTAGTTAACTTTGGATCCAAAACTTCCCACATGGCAGAAGTTGTGGCTACTTTTAATGGTATTGAATTGGTCGTTCACTATGGTCACAAAAATATCAACATATAGGATGATTTCCTCAGGGTCATCATGATGTTGATAGGAACCACTAAGGATGGATTGGATATGTTGTGTTTAATAATCAAAAGAAAAGGCTCAGTGGACACATTGGACAATGTCAGATTGTAGCTCACATTCCATGAAGGGAATAGTTGTGCTGATAGGTTGGCGACCATGGGTCATTTCACTGACTCATTACAAACCTGGGTTAAAGCTCAATAATTGACTCATGAGGAACATGAGACCATCAATCAAGACATTTAAAAACATGGAAAAGAAAACATAATTCCAACAATGCAGTTATCATGGTTTCTTATATATTGAAAGGTAATTATTATCCAAGCGGAAGGATTTTTATTGAGACCATCTCTCTAATTTTTCTCACCTTCATTTTTAGCATTTTCCTATTCTCTACTAATTTTTCTATCAATTTGAGTACTTGTAAGTGATGACATGTAACTTATTGAATGTTTGAGGATGTTAATTTGATAACCAAAATGTAGAAGGATAATGCAAGACATTAAATCAGTGAATGGATTGTATTGTCATTGATGTCAACTTGATATTATCTAATCGGTTATAATCAAAGTGTCAAAGACTTCAGAGGATCAGAGAGATAAAGGTTTTTCTTTCTGTAATGAATAAAAGACAAGCATTCACATTGTGACTACAAACACTGATGGTCAGTGGAACCCAACGGATAGAGATCACTGACAACCAAGTCATAGTGATGCCTGAGCAAGAAAACTGACGAGCAGAATCATAAGCAAACCCGACGGCCAGAAACATAGTGTAAACCAACGGATAAGCCTAAGGATAACTAGAGTGTTGACCGATGCTATCAGAGAGTTAAACTGAAATTAAATTGAGTTCACAAATGACAAAATAGCTAGCTGGCAGAGCTAAATATAGAGTTAAATGGTAGTTATCATTGTTTTCATCGACAAGATAAGCTACAGATAAGTAATTGATTTAAAGCTGATTTGTCAAGTTGGAAAAAAGATCTCAGCGAGATAAAACATGAGTTTTGATTTAAATATAATTGGAGATAATTATGGATCATGCCAAGATCATGAAGATCAAGAACCTAAAAATGGTGATATCATGTCTATAAAGAGACAACTCAATTCATTACAAATTGGTGTGGGTGAAGGAATGAACAAGAGGATGCAAAATAGAAATTGATGAAGAGAAACTTCGTACAGTGTTGATCAACAAGCTGAGGAAAGAGTTAAAGAATTCTACAGACACCGAAAAATAGAGCACAACATCACCATGTAGAATCAAAGTGGAGAAAATGTATAAACAGAGTTATAATGATCAGAATAATTTGTGAGATTACAATAGATCTGAAAATCTACAAGTATAGTTGTATATGTGAACAGATCATACTATTTCAGTTTAACCATTGATTCAGAAAGCCTCTTAACCAAGTGGGATTTAAAGATCCTTTCTATATTGAGATACATCCAATCGAGTATCAAAATTTTTGATCATGAAGATAGCGTGAGATGCCACATACCTATTGATAGGCCAAGTGAGTGTTTGATCAAGGATGGTAGCATAGAGATGCCCGATATCAATTGACAGACTAAACTTTTAAATCCTCTAACAAGATCACACCTAACATTGTTTTTGTAACCTTAAACAGGGTTGACTCTTCATTGAGCTCACTTAAGAAGAGTGAAAATGTTGGGTTACCAGTCCCAAGTGGTTTTTCCCTTAACAGGGTTTCCACGTTAAAAATCCACATGTCAATGTGTTTATGAGTCATTAATTTAGTATTTTGTATTACACTTAACTTAATTGGATTGATCGGTATACACTAGATAATTTACTGTCTTTTAGTAAATTAACAGATTGCTAATTGGTAAATCTAGAGTAGAAGGTTTTACAAAGCATTCCGAGGAGTAGTAAATTGATATAAGTAATTGGAGGCTATCATCTTATAGGACCAAAGATAACTAGAGGTATAGTTTTGTGGTACTGAGTTTTAAGGGTTGGTTATTGGAATATTTTTTAGGCCACTAATTCACCCCCCTCCCCCCCCTCTTAGTTATTACTAAAAATTGGTATCAGAGCTTGTGTGCTTAGAAAGGGAGTTTAATAGCTCAATCAAAAGATAATAAGATGAACAAACAAGATGTGCCCAAGTTGAATAAAAACAACTTTGCATGATGGAAAAGTAGAATAAGACTCCACCTATTAGGTATTGGAAATGATATTTTTCAATGCTTAGATACTGAATATGTGTTGCCTAAAGGACCTCATACTCTTGAGAAATTAAGATTAAAGCATGAGCATAACTGCATGATGATAGAACTTGCATTATCACTCTCTGATGTTGAGTTTGGAGATGTCAAAATCTGCACCTCTGCAAATAAAATGTGGGATAAGTTGAAGCTTTTACATGGAGGAGATGCCAATGTACTAAGAGAAAAGGAAGAAAGCCTAAGAGGGAGGTTTGATGACCTAAGGATGAAAGAAGGAGAAAATATTACTTAGTATAGCTGTAGAATCAAAGAGGTAGTAAATTCTATCCAAGGAGTTCAAGGTGTACTTGAAGAGGAGACAGTGGTAAAAAAAATCTTAAGAACCTTATTGTCTGTTTATGCTATTAGAGTTTTTCCTATTCAAGAAATGAGAGTAGTTGCAAACAATACAGTTACTCTAGATAGTCTGATTGGTAGAATAATTTGATTTGAGATGAATAACTTTGACAATAGTGTCTTACCATCCATGGAATCTGCATTCAAATATTCTCTAAAGATAAGTAACTCAAGTTATAGACATGCTGTTAGAAATTATAGTGACAGTGATAATTAGGATCAAGGACTTGATGAAATTGAAGCACTTATGGCTAGAAGATTGCAGAGAGGCAAAGGCAGATACAAAGGTAAATTACCACTTGTATGTTTCAATTGTAAAGAGGTTGGACACTTTTATTTAAGATGTCCAAACTGATGAAAAGATGACAGAGGAAATGACATACCTTATGAGAAGAAGTTTGACAAAGGTGAAAATAGAGAATACCAGAGCAATCAACAATCTGGAAAGAGAGATACCCAAGACTACAAGGACAAAGGGAAGAAAGCTTGTTACCTAGCTGAGAGCTAAGTTGATGAAACTGACACTGACTTAGAAGAAGATATCAAGATGGTATTTGCAGCCATGAAGGATGATTCAGATGAAGATGAAGAAAGGTGTGTAGAAACTACACTCATATCTAAAGTTAGTAAAAATGATGTCTGGGTCATAGATAGTGGTTGCACTCACCATATGACCGGTTATAAAAAAAAATTTGTGACTTTTGAATACTATAATAGTGGTTTAGTGAGAATAGGTAATGATAAACCTTGTCCAGTTGAAGGTAAAGGAACCATGATGTTAAATAACCTGATTAAATGTAAAAATGCTTACCGGGCTAAAGGAATGAATTACAATTTGTTAATTGTTTCTTAGTTGAACAATTCCAATCACAGAGTAGCATTTTAAAATAAAAAGGCAAAGATATACAATCAATCAAGAAGGTTGATTGGTACCAGTGAGCATACAAAAGGTAATATTTTCTATCTTGATGATACTAACACCACTTGTTTGATGGCTAGAAATGAAGACTTATGGTTGTGGGACAAAATACTGTGTCATGTGAACTTTGACAACATGATAAAGATAAGAAACAAAATGAATGTCAGAGGCTTATTGATGATGACTAAGCCCGAGCATACCATGTGCAATAATTGTCAAAAAGGTAAGATGAAAAAGTCTAGTTTCAAGAGGAAAACCCATACATCTCTTGCAATTGTAGAATTAGTCCATACATATCTATGTGGACCAATTAGGACAAAGACCTACTATGGAGATAGGTTTTTTATTCTCTTTGTTGATGATTTCTGTAGAATGATGACAGTCATGTTTTTAAAAGATAAATCAAAATCTTTTAAGATGTTTAAATGGTACAAAGCAATGGTAGGAAAACAAAGTGATAAGAAATTGAAATTCTTAAGGTCAAATAGAGGAGAGGGTATTACTTCACAAGAATTCATTGACTATTGCAATGAGAATGGAATTAAAAGATAGGTTTCTACACAAAGGACACCACAACAAAATGGAATTTCTTAGAGGAGAAACAAATCAATTATTGACTATACAAGAACATTGATGATTGAGAAAAGCATCACTCAAACATTTTGGAAGGAAGTTGTTGTTGGAAACACTAAGAGGGGGGGTGAATTAGTGTTTAACTAATTATTCTATTTTAGAAATTTGAACATAAATCAAACTGATAACATATGAATCATAACATAATAAAACATAACACCAGATATGCTTAGAGGAAAACATTGATTAGAGGAAAACCCCGGTGGGAATTAGTACCCACAAATGATTGTACTAGTATAATGAACTTGTTAAGGTTCCTTTGCACTGTTAGAAGCAGTCTTTACAAATCAAGTACAATGACCCTATTAGGAGTCTTTACAAAAACCCTGTTAGGGGTGAGGAATCACTGTCCAAGAGCTCACTACTCAATAAAAGAAGGCTACAACCTCTTGAAGATAGATATGCACTATATCCAAAAATTGAACTGCTTAAGTGACACAGCTGTCTGATCAGCTCCTTTTATGTGCTAATGCTTGATCTCTTTAAAAGACTTTATCTCATACTGACTAGTTCATACTTCTCTTCTTTGTCTCTGCTCTTCATATTCTTCGCTCTTACATTTATTAGAAAAATGCATGTTAAGTATATATAGATACTCAATAGACGCAACCTAAAACAAGACCTTAGTCAGCCCAATACCATTATACACAACGCTTCCAAACTAATTGGCTTAAGAATTTTTACAAGATTGATAAAGACATAACTAAAAACATATTACAATAGGCACTTTTCCTATACATAATAAAGTATTATACGCTGATCCAAAATATTAAGTCGGCTTCATACTCTATTTTCTGAACTGCAGGTGATACTGAACTCGCTGTAAATTTTCCGTACTATCATTTCGTACCATGTGTGTATAGAATTAGCATATTCATATAGAATAAGGATTAAATATAAAGGTGCATGTCCTGAATCGATCACACACACGTGCGCTAGTTCTCTAATCAACTGCATATCTCTGCCTTGTCTGTTTTCTATACTTAGTCAATTTTCACATCAAAGTTTGCTGTCAAAAATTTATATGAATTTTTTCCATAATGAAAACACAAAATAAGTCATATTCTCCCTAAGAGTCAAATTGCCAACAATTTCCCCTTTGTCATTAATGGAAACAAAGTAATGTAGCCATGTTACTCAAAATTAACTAACACCAAAAACTGTATGTCATTATTCTTTACATATACTATATCATACTTCTTTTCATATATATATATATATCATACTTCTTTACATATATACACTACTCCCCCTTTGACATTAATGAAAAAGGTGTCAAAAATGAGGTCCTTGAGTACTTACTCTGAGTACACATCTAGGTAATTTATCTGAAGATTCTTGATTTCTTGTTGCTAGAATGCCTTTAGTGTATCTACAGTCTGAAGCTGGGCACATAGAGCATATGTGAGCTTCTCCATTTTTATCAAATCCATGTAGGGACCTTGATCATAAGTGATAATAGTGGCATCTATTTGTTTGATGTTCTCATTCAAAATAGATAAGGAAGGCGCAAGTGCATTTCTCAGTTGGTTTTGCCTTGTCCTTATCTTGCTAATCTCCAACTTGGCTTTATCAATTTTATCTATCTGTCCTTGATAGATATTTTTATAGATTTTCATTTCTTGCGAGGATGTTTCAACTAATTTTCTTACACTTTCAACCAAAATATCAGCTTCCTCAATCTTCTTGATGTGCTCTGAGGTGAATTTTACTCTATCCTTGAAGTGAGTTATCACATTTCTGCCTTTAGCTACAAAATCTTTCAAGATTGCTTGACCAATCTTCAAGGAATTAAGATCTAGAGACAAATTCTTTGTCAATTCATTCAATATTTCCTTCTTGTATCCATCTTCTGCAATTTTAGTGGCAGAGTCTACTAGACGTGTGAAGTGTGATTTGAAGCTTGTTAAGATGCTATCAACATCATCAACTGACTAAATTTTGGCCATTTTTTTTATCTTCTTGCACTAAGTCATTCAAAATGTTTACTGTCTCTAGAAAGAGAGGGTTTCTCATGACTTTTTTCTCTTTGGCTTTCTCCATGGCTAGAACACTGATCTTAATTAGATATTCTTCTTCCCAAGCATCTAGATTTGTTGAATCAGGGGTTAGACTTGACAACAATGATACTGAAGGTTTAATGGGTGGAGTAAGTATAGTATTCTAACTAATATCCACATATTCACTTTTTACAGGTATCTCCATAACTGGTGGTTCATTTGATTGATTGTCTTCCTTATTATTTGTATCTGTTGAATCTTTAGAAGGAACTTTGTCTTGTTGTTAAGAGATATTATCAGTGCATACCTTCTCTGTCTCTTCAGTACTAACAAATTATTTTTCAAATCTGTTCATGTCATTGTCAGAAGCTATCATGGATATCTTAACATCATCAATCACAATGGTTTCTTCTAAGTCTTTGGCTATGTCAGAAGGTGTTGTAACTTTAGGCGTTAAATCCTGTGGACCTTTCATAGGCACAATTGGAATCTCAAATTCTTTACTTTGTTTAGGAGCGACTGGAGTCACTTTTGTTGTAGGCACCATTGATAGATACATATGTCTATCCAAAAATACTCACTCAAATTATTTCTGAGTCTCTTCACCAACCAGTTCATACTCTTTGTTCATGATATAAAGTATTCTTGTTTTGGTTCTGAGATGAGGTTTTACCAAATCCAACAGTATAGCTTTCTCATGATGTGAGCACAGAGGGAGAAGACTATCTAATGTTTCTTCTCTAATCCTTGTATCCTCTTTAATTGATTTCCTTTTTAATACATCAAGTATGTTCCATACTTTTTCTGGTATGACTGTTTTGAGTTCCAATACTATCCTCTTAAACTTTCAATCATGTGAGAGATAATCATAGAATGAATTTCTAATTTTTCTATCTCTTGGTATTTCTCATAGACATTCTTAATAGATTTTAGTCTTCCTTCATTAACAATTCTATTCTTTAGGACTGTTAGACTAGGTATGAATCCTACCTCAGGAGGGGCTTGAGTATTCTTTACCTTGCTCCTTGTTTTCCTTGAGGATGGGTGACTTGTGGGAACTTGTTTCCTTCTTTTGTTCAACTTACTTGGTACTGATAGTGGAGATGCTTCTATGTCAATAGTAGTTGAGGGCGCAGATGTACCTTCATCGATTTCTTCATCTTCTTCTTGGGAATGTCATCAAATTTTTCTATTTTTACTTATGCAGGAATTTTCTTGAGCTCTTTAGCAATCTTAGCTTCCCTAGCTTTATCTAGGTCATCTTGTGTAACCCCATGAACTTTTAGGATATTAGATGTAATCCTTGATGCCTTTGTTTTATTTTCTGCACTCTATAAGATATAATCAACTTGATTTGTCTTCTCTCTATATGTACCCCATCTTGGCTCATTTGGATCTTTGGGCACGGACAAAATAACTTGTGCATATCCTTCCAACACATGTTCCTCAACTTCATAACCAAGTGGGTGAATCCATTTGGTTATAGGTTCAACTTCTTCCATGCATGTGCAGTCAGTTTCCACCATGAAGCATATGGTGTCTCTATACTTATCAACTATCTTCTCTAGTATTCTGAACCTTTTCTACATCTTGATCCTGAATGTTTTGATCTCCATGTCCATAGAATCCTTAACACTGCTCTCTGATGTAGCCTTTAGTGATATCTGAGACATAGTGGGTTTTCTCTTGTCTAGGTGAAGGTTAGAAACTTTAACAACAATGTGAAAGTATAGGTAGATAATCAAGGATTCAAATCTAAATATCTTTCTCTTGTCATGCTTGATAGCTCTAATGTTTTCAATCAGCTATGTGCGCAATATCTCACAGATATTATACTGAATGTTATCTATAGCCATCCTTATTGTTGCCAGAATAGTAGTTGTGGACACATTATTCAGCCTTCTTCTGTGCTAAAACTTGTAACCAAGTATCATTGTGAGAAGTTTGATGTCTTCTTCCACAATGGGATCTATAGTCATCCCATGCCTATCACTCCTAGACAAACATGCTAGCTTAATCTACTTTTTAACATCTTTAGTAGTGGGAAGAACTGGTCCAACCTTAGGAAGTTTGGTCATATCATAAATTAGGTCAACAGTAATGCACACAGAAACTTCACCAATCCAATATAGATCATCATATACCCTGCTCAATAGAATTTTCACCCATTCTATTTCATAGAAATCATGTGCGTTTGAATACTCAGAGATAGGGTTATCAGTGAGATGCATGTATTCATCCTTGAATGAATAATCTAGTTTCATCATTGATGCCATAAGAGTTGATATGTTGTTATCCCCAACAGTTTCATTCCTGCAATAGATGTATGCACAAATCCTAGCGGAGTCTTTGAAAACTCCCCTTCTACATCATCTATTATAGACTTGAATGGATGCTTTTAAACATGAAGCTCTTCCTTTTAGCAATTTCAAATACTACTGGGGTTGCCATACTTACTTATTGATTGATTAAATAGGGTTTCACTACAATTCTGAAATGACGTGACTGCTAGGGTTCCGTTTTGACTTCAATCCATTTAGTAACCAACCAAATCATTTAAAATTTAATGATTTCATGCTCAATGCTCCTATCCTCTCCAAATTGTATGATCTCAAGATGCAAAAGTGAAGATAATCGATCGTTCACCAACTTATATATAGTTTACTGCATTTAATGCTTGTTACCGTACACTGTTTCCACTAAGAGTTTCAAACTTTGTTCTTGTCAAAGTATAGATGATGCATGCATGCATAATTCATTAATTCATGATCACAGACATGAAACCATAGGCACATACTCAGAGGTGAATATACTAGCCATGCAGGGGTTCAAAGCTAGAATAGCTCCCCCTATGACCATGAGGCTTATCTAACTAGAAGTAGAAGGTGCATCCATTATGGATGCATCTACTACCTTGTCCTCATCATTATCTTTCTTTACTTGAACCCATATTTTACCTGAATCTTCCGTAGCTTTTACAAACTTGACTTCTCTAGATTCTTCAAATAATGATTCTTTAGGCTTCTCTTGTTTTTGAGTTTTGGATCTACAGAACCTTGAGATGTATCCAGCTTTGCCACATGAGTGACAAATGATTGGAGGTCTATTGATATTATTTGTCATGATGCATTGCTTGGCTATGTGACCATTATAATTACATATCTAACATGTAATGTTGTGATAGTTTCTCTGAGGTTGATTTATCTGATTGTGTTGATTCGAATTTATTTGATTCTGTTGTGACTAATTTCTGTGACTAGTTCTGCAATGAATAACCCTATGACCAAATTTATTGTAGGAATAAAAATATCCATTGAAAGGTCTTACTTATTTACAATCTCTTTCCAAGTTTCCATGCTTTTTACAAGCATAAAAAGTTCTGTTAACTTTCTTGAGTTCATCTTTAGATGGTTCTGTTTTAGCCTCTGCAAGATTCTCAGCTTTCTTTGCTTCAGTAGATGTCTCTTGTGCTTTATTTCTTTCTTTCATTGAATTGATTTCAATTTGAGCTACATTGTATCCAACACCAGTAGTATCACCTTTTAGCTTCTGTGCATAAAGTTGAGATTGAGTTACATCAGAACGTGTGTGTAGTTTATCAATCTTGTCTTTTGCTTATGTTAATTCAGATTCTAACCTTTTCTTGATGTTTTCCAACTCCAATATTTTCATGTTTGTTTGCATAAGTTCATCATTTAATTTTTTAATCTCTTTGGTATTTTCTTCAATAGCTTTTAGGCTATCTATAAGTTTTTCATTAAGATCTTCAATCTTATCTTTCAAAGACATGTTCTCTTGATTTAGCTTTTTGACCATTTTTCCCTTGAGTCATTTGTGGAGCAATCTTTCAAATATTTTCTTCATTTCTTGATAAGCATTTGGGAGCCATCAGCCTTAAGTTTTAGTTCTTCATTTTCTTTTTAAGATCTGTCAAGATCCTCAAGGGCTACTTCAAGATTCTTTTTCAGATGTTTTTCTTTTGCTGAATCCATGATCTCCTCAAGTGGTTAAAATTTATTTCAAAGGACCATATCTCTGATACCAATTGTTGGAAACACTAAGGGGGGGGGTGAATCAATGTTTAACTAATTATTCTATTTCAGAAATTTGAACATAAATAAAATAGATAAAATATGAAGCATAACACAATAACACATAACACCAGATATGTTTACAGGGAAACCTTGATCAAAGGAAAACCCCGGTGGGAATTAGTACCCACAAATGATTGTACAAGTATAATGAACTTGTTAAGGTTCCTTTGACTTGTTAGAAGTAGCCTTTACAAATCAAGTACAATGAACCTATTAGGATTCTTTACAAAAACCATATTAGGGGTGAGGACTCACTATCCAATATCTCAATGCTCAATAAAAGAAGGCTACAACCTCCTAAAGATAGATATGCACTATATCTGAAATTTGAACTCATGAAGTGACATGGCTGTTTGATCGGTTACTTTTATGTGCTAATTCTTGATCTCTTTAAAATACTTTTTCTCATACTGACTAGTTCATACTTCTCTTCTTTGTCTCTGCTCTACATATTATTCACTCTTACACTTATTAAAAAGATTCATATTAAGTATATATACATATTCAATAGATGCAACCTAAAACAAGACCTTAGTCGGCCCAATACCATTATATAGAATGCTTCCAAACTAATTGGCTTAAGTGTGTTTACAAGAGTGATAAATACATAACTTAAAACATATTACAATAGGTGCTTGGCCTTTACAAAATAAAGCATTATACACTGATCCAAAATCTTAAGTTGGCTTCATACTTTGTTTTCTAAACTGCAGGTGATACTGAACTTGTTGTAACTTGTAGGATTTGAGAAACATGCAAATCCACAGAACCCAAATACACCTGCATGCAAATAACCTAATACAAAGTAGAAGCACAAAAAATGAAAAAGTAGAACTCAGAGATTCTCAAAAGAAGAGTCCCAATATTATTCTCTAAGTTATGAAAAAACATTACAAAGTTCAACCTATAAAGGTGAACAAACCCTAAAATAGAAATGCTAGGTTGCGCAATATAATTAATATAAAGTATTAATTATATGCACCTAAG
>MU225592.1:1191437-1216319 GCA_018584345.1 Thuja plicata | reverse complement strand
GAGGTGAACTCTGCATCTATCTGGAGAATCCTGAACTGATCCATGGTGCCAAACAAGGTGGAGAACTTGTCCCACATATCCCTGGGTGTAGTTAGACCATCCAGGTGGAACAACAACCCATCTGAAAGGTTCATGGCAATGAGGCCCATTGCCTCATCCATCCTGTTTCTGTGCATAAGCACCTCATAAGGCCTCTGAAGAACTGGCTGAGCTACATCCATGCAGGACCATAAACCTTGTGACATGAGGAGTTTGGTCATGTGTGGCTTCCATGTGTGATAGTTATGTGGTGTCAGCCGGGCCACACAGGGGTCCGACATTGAGAGAAGAATAAGAGGGAAGTAGAAGGGTCAATTTCTGAAAGTAAATAATAGAAAGCAACAAAACCCCCCACAATGTACAATTATAACCCTTGTACAACAAAGAACCAATAACTAAAAGCACAAAGAAAACTAGAGAAAAACCTAAACACCGGATGTAAAGTAGAAGGGAAAATGAAGCCTCTACTTCAACGCTGAAAATAGAAACTCAAATGGCTGAATTAGGAAACCAAACCTACATCATTGCATCTGTCTCGGAAAGACCTTTCTGATGATATAAGATACTTGCATTTTTGAGTCTGTTTGCTCAAGTTACGAGCAAAAAACCAATAGGACCCTCAAAGTGCATGCTCGCTGGAAAAAACCAGGCCGTGCCTTAAAATTGACGGCCGTTTGGCAGTCGGCTGATGTCCTGGTGACATCAGCTGACGTCATTGCTGAGGCTGGGTGGCGGTCAGGTGGTGGCCAAGCGGAGGCCGTGCGCAGGTGGTGGCTGAGTGGCGGAAGGGCAGTGACTGAGCAGAGGGAGGTCGGCGGGTGGGCGCTGGTGGCGGGCCGGTGGTGCGCCGGTGCACCCACTGGCGGCGGTGGCCCTCTAGTGGCGCGCGGGTGGCGCGGTAGGAATTTACACTACAGGCATAATTTTAAACGCCAAAAATCATTTAAAAAATGATTTTTTTTATTTTTTTCGTTTTGCGTGTCTGTACGGCCCTAGAAGGCCAAAAAAAATTTCTTGAGGGCACAGTAGCCAAAATGGTCAAAATTTATATGTATTTCGACTCTCCCGGGCCTTTTGAACGCAATGGTAGAGTCTTTTTTGGCTCAAACGGCTCTAAAAAATAGCGCCTCCTTAGAAATCATAAAAAAACCCTAGAGAGGCTATGACTGACATCTTTGAATTGCGGCTTCAAAACACCTTCAAACCAGACAGCAGCAGGGTGGCTATGATACCATGTAGGATTTGAGAAACATGCAAATCCACAGAACCTGAATACACCTGCATGCAAATAACCTGATACAAAGTAGAAGCACAAAAACTAAAAAAGCAAAACTCAGAGATGCTCAAAAGAAGAGTCCCAATATTATTCTCTAAGTTATGAAAAAACATTACAAAGTTCAACCTATTAAGGTGAACAAACCCTAAAATAGAAATGCTAGGTTGCGCAATATAATTAATATAAAGTATTAATTATATGCACCTAAGAGATAGCTTAAGCAAAAAAGAGTAAGTAAACTAACTGATTACTCTAACATAACTTTTATGTACTATCATTATGTACCATGCATGTATAGACTTAGCATATTCATATATCATAAGGATTAAATATAAAGGCAAATGTCCTGACTCAATCACACGTATGTGTGCTAGTGATCTGATCAACTATATATCTCTGCCTTGTCTATTTTCTATACTTATTCAATTTTCACATCAAAGTTTGTTGTCAAAACTTTATGTGACTTTGTTGCCATAATAAAAACACAAAATAAGTCATATTCTCCCTAAGATTCAACTTGCCAATAGCTATCAGTACTATTTTCTATACACTAAATAGAGTAAAAATGAAGAAGGATACATAGAAGACACCATATGAGCTTTGGTATGGTCATACACCCAATGTAAGTTACTTCTGAATCTTTGGTAGTCACTGTTATATATTGAAGGATGATAGAAATGGAAAATGTGATTGCAAAAGTGAAGAAGGTATCATCCTAGGGTATTGAACCAAAAGCAAGGCTTATAAATGTCTTAACAAGTCATCTAACAAAATCATTGAAAGTGAAAATGTGAAAATAGATGAATTTGCAGAAAAGAATGATAAGGAAAGAAAAAGGAACCAGAGGACTACAATAGGTTTGTTTATACAGAACCTAACACTCTACCCGAGCAATAGTGTGTCACTCCCAAGCATCAGCACATTGCACCCGAGCATCAAGTTGGAATCATCGATGCTCAAGATAATACTCAAGATGATGTTCCAAACAATGGAGATGAAAATGAAGGCGAAGAAGATAATCACAATGATGAACACAAAGTTGAACCAAAACTTTCCAAGTATGTCAAAAGACATCATCCACAGAACCAAATCATAGGAGACAAGAAGGATGAAACAAGAACAAGAAGTAAGACACTTAACACCAAATGTTTACTTTGTGATTTTGAGCCTAAATCTATTTACAATGCACTTGAGAATGAAGAATGGGTCAGTGATATGAATGAAGAGATAGAAAAGATTGAGAAGAACAATACATGGACACTAGTACTAAGACAAGATGGCAAGAATGTCATTGGTACCAAATGGATATTCAGAAACAAGCTGAATGAGAATGGAGAAGTCACTAGAAACAAAGCAAGATTAGTATGCAAGGGATATGCATAAGAAGAAGGTATTGATTATGGTGAAACCTTTGCACCCGTTGGTAGATTAGAAGGATTTAGAATCTTAGTTTCTTATGTTGCATTTAAAGGATTCAAGGTATACCAAATGGATGTCAAATCGGCATTGCTAAATGGAATACTTGAAGAAGAGCTATACATTGAACAACTAGAAGGGTTTGTCAATCCAGACAAGAGAAACATGGTATGTAGACTACACAAAGCCTTGTATGGATTGAAACATACACCAAGAGCCTAGTATGAAAGAATTAACTCATATCTCATTAGCATTAAATGTGCTAGAACAAGTGAAACTAGCAATCTATACTTCAAACAAGATACCGATGGTAATATTCTGATTGCTGAAATTTTTGTTGATGATATCATTTTTGGAGGGAATGAATTGTTATGAAAATCCTTTGCTGATGAAATGATGAAAGAATTTGAAATGTCTATGTTTGGAGATATCAAATTCTTTCGTGGTCTACAGATTCTTCAACAAGATGCAGGCATTTACATCACATAGTCCAAATGCATCAAGGAAGTGCTAAAGATATTCAAGATGGAAGATTCCAAACTAGTGGGAACACCTATGGCTAATGGATGCAAGCTGAGAAAGGAGGACAAAAAAAATGAGGTAAACCAAACCTTATATAGATCAATGATTGGAAAACTAATGTATGTTGTTCACACCAAACCAAATATATCACATACAGTAGGGATTGTAGCAAGATTCTTTGCTAATCCCAAAGAATCACATACGACTGCTGTCAAAATAATTTTGAGATATATGAAGAACACCGAGGACTATGGCTTATGGTACAAAAGAGAAGGAAAATTTGAGCTACAAGTCTATACAGATGTTGATTGGGCTGGAAACATTGATGACCAAAAGAGAACAATTGGAGGAGCATTCTTCATGGGTGACATGTTTGTCACATGGATAAGCAAGAAGTAAGGGTGCATCTATCAATCTACTACAGAAGCATAATATGTGGTTGCTACTGCAAATTTCTCTAATATTGCATGGATCAAAAAATTATTGGAAGGTATGCAGATGAAGATCCTTGAACTAGTAATTATCTATTCTGATAATACTAGTGAAATAAACATTTCTAAGAATCCAGTCATGCATTCTAAGACTAAGCATATTGCAATCAAGTATCACTATCTGAGGGAAAAAGTGCATGAAAAAGAAGTGACACTAGAATATGTTCTATCAAAGGAATAGTTAACTGTCATATTCACCAAGCCATTATCGAAGGATACTTTTGAGTATCTAAGACAAAGACTAGGGGTTCAACCCTTGTCTATCAGTCAGTAATCTAAATAGGAGGATGCATCAGCCTATACCAAATCTAAGAATCAGTCATGTTGATGCAAACACTAAAATGAACAGCAACAGATACATATATAGATTGTAAGGAACATATCTGCACCGAAAATTAGGACATTGTATTATTGATGGATAGGTAAATTCAAGGAGTATATTATGAAAAGAGATGGAAGATGATATAGATGATAAAATAAGGAGAATTATTTTTTCTTGGCATTGTTGTCAAAGGGAGAGAAATATATCACTATCATAAAACAAGGGAGAATTACCATTAGGGAGAGAAATATCTCTATATCATACTGTTGCCCCACTTTTGGTCTGCATATCTTTCAAACCAAAAGTGGATGTTTAATGTGTAGTAGTGGTCTTGAAATCTTTGTGTAAGTACTGAGTCTAAGTCTACCTATCCTCTTAGGCTAGGAGGGCTTTATTGGATTTCCCTAACTTGCCTTCTCTTTTGTGAGCCAAAGGGAATTTGTATCTGAGGTCATGTTTCATTGGGTAGGTTGAGTTCCCAAATCTGGTAAAGGTCATATTTTGAAGGATTCTAACATTGATTTTATATGTAGTTGAAGTATTTTTCCTTAAGAATTCCCTTTTGCAGGATTGGTAGAAAATTGGTTCTGAGATTCTCCTTGGCGAAAAATACATGTGGAGTGCATTTTCCGCAACAAACAGAGTTTAAAGTATCAGAGGTCAGTGGAAGTTGAACATGAGAGAGTTGGGAATAAGAAAGCTTTGGGCATTCAGATCAAATCTATTTTAGGAAAAATGAATTATTGAACGAGGAAGAGTTCAAGATGCAAGCTTATTAGCAGAAAAGTGGAAAATGTCTTCTCCGCTACTCCAACAGGTGGGTTTTGACCTGTGGAGTACATTTTCTGCCAAATCATTATATGGAAGAACTTTAAAGAAGAATCAATCTCATGAGTGCTCTAGGGCATAAAGAAAGCTGATGAAATCAAGATGTTCCATTTTAGCATCTCAATGAGCTAAATTTTTCCTTCAGCATAGTTTTGAGTAGAGAGCACTCCAAAAGTAGTTCTCCACCCAAAGGGGAAGCGGAAAAGTAATTTTCTGCTAATTCCAAAAAGTTACCGTTACGGTTACTAAAGTGAAAAGATGTTTCTTAACAGCCCATGGGGGGTAAAGTAATTAATTTGAATAAACTTGTTTTACTCCATAACAAACTTTTTCATTAATGTCCTAGTCTTTTCATTCATGTGGTGCGAGAAGTCAGCCGTTAAATGGTAAGAATTCAAAATTTATTAAATCAACAGAGTATTCCAAACAAGAGCTACCATCTATTTGATGAATTTCTAAATTTGAAATTCTAGCAATAGTTGTTCATTGCTCTTGCACTTTTGAGAGATATACTTCATTCCCAAGTCATAACCAGTTGAAGCATGGCTACTAGATTCATGAGGTTCGATGGGATGAATGGCATCACAACTGATTGGCATAAGATTATAGAAACCTCCTTGAAGTTCTTCGATATGAAAAAATTTTAGAGTAGATTGAAGATAGACCAGATACATGTTTTCCATGTAGAAGTTAAAGGAGAGTGGGTTAGTAGAAGCTGTCAGTTTCCCTGTTGCCATTCAATCTCTTGAGCTTGTTTGAGAGTGCATAGCTCAATATAATCTAGATACCAAGAAAATCCTACTACCCAACAACACAGTGCTTCTATCAATTGATCAAAATTATATCTAGAACTCCCTACACATTCCAGAGCTGGATGAATATTTAGAAGTGACATATAGTCAGGCAGTTGCCAAATATGGAGCAAAGAAGGCAGTGTGGAAGAAGGAAATACTGAAGTCATTGTTTCAAGAGCTGAGGAGCGCCAATGGAAATTTTCCCAAAACATTATACAACATAAATCTGAAGCTGGAGATAGTAGACATCCTAGTTCTTCTCTATAGGATCCGAGGTGAGAGTGATACACTAAAATTTGTTGAGCACCATTTCTTCTTATTCCAGGTGATCTATTCTCAACACCATTTCATAGATTGGGTTCTTATGGTAAGCAACAATATCTCTAGTTTCTAAGTAGAGCTAAGCTTCAGAATGAGTTCTACATGTCTTCTGTCCTTTTATATATATTCACTATAATTCAAATTTGGCCAGGGCTTCCTAGATTAGAAGAGTTCCCAGAAGATGTTAAAAGCTATTAATTTTTCCCCTATCTACAATTACATAATAGTTATGATGAATATCTCATAGTTAATGATGAATTCACAATGAGACTGTGTAGTGAGCTACAAGGTTTCCTGGAAAGGAGATTTTCTCCTAAATCCATGGCTTTTATCAGCCAATTTGGGTTCTTTTTCATTCAATTTTCAGATTTCTCATATATTCATCTTGTAGGATTTGATGACTTCCCTTTGAAGTTGCCCAGATATCATAATGATATGATCGTGCTGGTCAAGGTGATTAGGTAGGCACTCCAAGTGATCTGATCTATGTTGATGCTAAGAAGAAGAGATATGATTTCTCGATTACCATTGGAACCTACAGTTGTGCATCTTGGTCCAAGGCAAAGAATATTCTGAAGATGTTCTCAGAGAGGTTTTAATTGGAGACATATGATGTCTTGAGGCCGTAATATGATCCTTTAAATTATACCCAAGATTTATTACAAATTATTCATGCAATTCATCATGTTGATGATATTGAAGACTACTGGGATAACTGCAAAGATGACTTAGCTAGAGAGTAGAGAAAGGTTCTATGCCAGGTTAACTATTGAACAAATGAAAAGGTTAAAAATTAACATTGTTGTAGAGGGATTAGAAGATGATGACCAGCACATGTATGACAATACATATTTGTAGAATATTAAGCCCCTTCCTATAAGATTCAACCCATGCTAGGTCAATCTATTAATGACTTGTAGACCTTGATGGGTGGAATCTACAAAAGAACAGAGTAGTGGGTCGAATGGACTACAGGAGAAAGGACGAGATCAAAAAGAAAGCCTCCTTCTCAGTGAACCCTAGAAAAAGATGCTTTGAGCATTGCAACAACTTCTTCATTACCAAAGGTTAATCTCAGCCAATCGGTGGAGGTGATGAGCATCCTAAGAAGGAGATCCAACCAAAGAAGACATGCAGAGTGGGCTCACTTCCAAACATCGGGTCGCTAGAAGAAGCAGTATCTTCAGACTTGATCAAGCTTACAGAAGAGCCCACTCAAGGTATAGGACCTGAGAAATTAGTTAAATCCACTGCTGTAGAAACACAAGTCAACACTTCAACCCAAGTTACTCCAAGAAAAGGATCCCCCATTGTAGTAGAGGTGGGTGAAGATACCTCCAATACCTCAACCACAGAATCAGATGAGAGGGTTGAGAAACAACAAGAAGCTGCTCAAGTCATTAGAATAGTTTCCTCCTCTCCTACATCAGTGAATCAATATGCTTCTAGGCCTAAAACTACTCATCTGATCATCAGGAAGCTCTTCATAGAAGAGTTGGTTTCTGCTTCCAAAGTTACCAGTGCTGAATCCTAGATAGAACATACTCTAGAGCGTAAAAGGAAGAGAACAAAGGAAGGGACTTCCAACAAAGATACTCTCTCATGAGCCTTGCAACCCAACATCATAGTGGATAAAGAAAAGAAAGTGAAGAGAATGTCTACACTGGGTTAAGATCCTAAAACAAGTAATTTCACTATGGAGGTGGCCAAGCCTACAAAGGAGGGCATAATCAAAGATATGTCTGGCTTTGATTTTCAGTTGTAGTCATTTGATATGGGGCTTGCTAGGCATGACACCAAGGTAGATTGGTGGAAATCCACTAATGTGGTAATAGAAGAAGACCTTGAAGTGCTGAAGACATCTAAAGTTCAACTTAAAGAAGAAGTAGTTGACCTAACTAACTTCATTAGACAACTCATCACTCTGATAGCAAGTGTTCCCAGTACCTAGACCACTTTTGATCCCAGTGCTACAGAGAACCAAGCCATCATAGCCAAGTTAGAAGAGGACACACACTTTGGGAAGATCAGAAAGAGGTGGATTGAGAGGCTCATATATGAGGGATTGGTAGTTCTTGAGCAACTGGGTAATGCTCTCCTAAGGCTAGAAACAAAGAGGAATAATATTGACAAGAATATGCAGACTCTTGCATCAGAGAGAGTGAGATGCCAAGAATGAATAGTAATGTTGCATATGGTGGTTAAAATGAAGACCAAGGAGGCACTAAAGGCCAAGATATTATAGAAAGGAGAGAATCCTTTGATTGAATGTCTTTAAACCTTGGAATTTAAGATCAAGATGATCATTCAACCTGAAATAGGGTTGCAAAAAACTGATGTTAAGATCAAGGAGGTGTAGAAAAAAGATTTTAAAATCCTTGAAGGTCTGCATGCGGAATCACAGATAAGCAGTCGAGGCAAAGAAATGATTGGATTGGCTAGTATGCAGAAATCATTTTTTGATTATGTGCATAAGATGGCAAACCAATCTTCCACCCATTTGGACAAGGTGCCAGAACTGCGAAAGTTGAGAGAATGTATCTTTAAATCCATGGAAGAGCTGAAGGATTAGATGGATGCAATCAAGAGACTATAAAAAGAACATTCCAGATGGCTCATCATATATACTAATGTCCATATCAATAGGCACAAAGAGCTCATCCTAATCATTATAGTTGTCACCGCCTATAGGGATAAATTAGACAAGGGGAAATAAACCAAAGCTTAGATAGATTCCCTCTTGTGCTAAATTTTGATAGTATTGTAATGGATAAAATTATGTTTATCATTTCTAGTTAAGGAATTTGAACAATTTTTATTATCTCTTTTTGTAACGGTCCATCTCTGGAACTCTATATGTATTATTTTTCAAATCAATACAAGGGTCGGCTAAATTTTGGTATGGAAGATAGCATTTTGCTGAGTCAAATTTGTATGTCTGAATGTCATTTCTTTATCTACTCCACTGAATTTCATTTATCTATGTATTAAATTTGAATGTTTCTTTGGAATTAGATTTACAGTTTGTGGTTGAACTAGAATTCTATATTATGATTTGATACAGCTGATTGGGAGAAATCTAGTGTTTTTCTAAGTCTGGGAGATGCCCATATGAAATAGATTGATTCCTTGTCATTTTATCATTAAATCTTTAAGTCTTACATTTACATTTTCATTATCAGTTATTGCATTACCATTTTTAAGAAGTCATACGATTGATGAAGTCTTGAAATTGGCTAAAGATTTGAATTGAATTTATCTTGCCTGAGCTATTACCTGTCTAGGTTTATCTTGGTTTACCTCTTCTATTCTCGAGTCAAAAACATACCTCTATAGAATAGGAAGGATCAATATTCACTGAAGATTATTTACTTAAGGGAGATGTACCTTTAAATTCAAAGGGAAATTAGTTGTTTAGTCACAATTTCCCAGCTGCTATATTCAATTGTTCTTAAACATTTGGGTATTCTATAGTTAAAGAAAAAAAGAACAATCTATTTACCAACAGATTTTTGGTGACTCTGCTGGGGAAATGAAAAATCATTATACCAGAAGCATACCATGAGGAAAAATGGTGCTTCCCAATGAAAACATAATTCCTACACTCCAACCAAATCTTGGATTCCAAGATGATCAAGAGGATCTTATTTCCTCACTGAATACTTTTGTCTGGAAATGTAGAAGAAACACTGAGCACTATAGAAATGCTAGTAAAGTGCTAGAGCGTGAAGAAGCTAGAATAGAAGCACTTGAAGAAGCCATCTGAATGAGAAATCTGAGAAGGGCACAATGCCAAGAAGAGCATGAAGCCAGACTAGAAGACTAGTTGGAACCCTGGAGCCCAAGAGTTTTCTTAGGAGTGCAAAGAAAGAAGGTGGTATAGACCCAATTTTTGAGAGACTTGCAAACCTTGATTTTGGTCTACTTGAAGTACCCCATCGAAAGAACATAAATATTAAGAGAAAAAGTAGACCTCCTTCACCTCCCAAATAGTGAACTCTTTTGTTTACCACTTGTCAAGTGTTAACTTTGCACGGATTAGTTTCTCCTCCTGTTGTTAATCTAACACCTTATCTACCTCTGGTAGTTATGGCACTTCCTTGGGCTGCTACAGTTGGACCATTGCAATTAGTAACATATAATCCCCTTCCCTCAGGTTCAAGAAAGAATTTACCCAAATTATTTGGAGATGGGAAAGTATCTACAGATGAACACATTTTTTCATTCTTTACTTTAGTTAATATCTTAGCAGTGCGAGAAGAAGATGTCACCATCAAATTATTCATTGAAACCCTTGTTGAAGGTGCTACCGATTGGTTTCACCACTTACCCAATTCCTCTATCACAGATTGGGCCTCCACGAGAGTTGCCTTTGAGAGAATATTTAAAACTGCTAAAGATGAACATGCACTATTGACATAATCGACCTCCATCAAGAAAGAGCCTTTTATTGAAGTATGAGAGATTTTTTGGCTAAATTCAACAAGCTTTTAAATCGTATCCCAGCAGCTGACAGGCCTACTGCAGGGAATTTGAGAATATTTTTCATAAGTGCTATGCCTCCCAACATTAGTTATGATTTGAGAAGAAAAAATCCAGCCACTTTGGACCTTGCCCAAAGGAGTGCAGTAGAGTTAGAAGATCACATGATATCATTGGAAAAATGGAAAAGAGAAATACAATCTAGAGCCGGTACTAGTAACACCACATCACCACATGAGATGATTCAAAAATTATCCAATGAATTCATCACCTTCAAGGGGTAGCTTCCTAGATTTAATAATCCCTATCAGTGAAACTTTAAAGACCGGTCTAGAAGAAACAATGAAGGGAGGAATGTTGATGGAAAGACATTATAGTTGACTACTCCACCACAGAGGTTAGCTATAGAAGCTGCTCCAAAAAGGGGAAACATGTGTGCCTTCTGCTTAACTAAAGATCATGATGGAGAAAGTTGTCTTGATGTAGATCATGCTTGGCAAATGCATCAGACTGACGAATGGAATGCTGGTGTCTGGAGCCACACCAGATTCACAGTCACATGGCAACTCTGAAAACTTATATTTAGTGTATGAATTAGATTTAGAACAGGGAGAAACATGTTATGCTACCATAGACATGACCTCCTATATAGTCTTAACCCAGAGTTAGAAAGATAAGGGCCCCACTTCTACATCTCCACCAAAGAATAATGAGGTATCTACTTCCAATTCTAAGGGGGCCAATCAAGGAGTAAAGATTCTACAACCAAGTAAGGAAAGAAAAAACTCTTTTGACATTATTCTATTTTGTAGAGATTCCATAATTTAGATTTCCCCCATAGACTATCTTAAGTCTAATCCTGTAGAACTGCAAAAGCTAGTAGATTACTGTAAAGAGGGGAATCAAAATGTAAATCAAAATTCCATGATTACAATAGAAAATGAGTCTATATTTGCAGACCCAATTGAGCAAGGTGAGCCATCTGTGTTAGCTACTTTCCCAAGACAAAAGCCTGACCCACTCTATGTGTCATTGTATATTAATGGTTGCAAGTTAAGAAATTGCATAATAGACTCTAGAGCCTCAAACAATGTAATACCATCGACTGTAGCTAAAGCCTTGGGAATTACCCACACTAAAGCCCATGGTAGGTGTTACTCTATGGATTCGAAACAAGTACCCCTAGTTGGGCAAATCAAAGATGCCCAAGTGGCTCTAGTAGCAAATATAGAGAAGAAAATGTTGTTAACAATATGTGTTGCTGATATACCTGCTAGTTACGGTTTATTGCTAAGTAGGAGTTTTTGTAGAGACCCAGGAGGGTAAATAAAGCTAGATTGGTCTCAAGCTTTAATCCCAGTGGGTAATAAAAAGATAAAGCTGGTCCTGGAAGAAAAAGCTAAGTTTACAGTGCTGAAATTGGATGACCCTAAAGCCCAAATTATGTATTAGGAATTAGAATTTGGCATTTATATGTTATTTACAAATGATCATAATGAGGAAATTGAACTCAGGGAAGAAGATGATAAGTTTTCCACCAAGGAATACCATCATAAATCTGGACCCTCGAATTCGATAGTAGTTGCATGTCGTTGGGGTTTGGTGTAGGCTTGGTCTTAATATCACCGAATGGAGTATGTAAGCCCATGGCTTATAAATTAGAGTTTGTGAACACCAAAAATACTGTCGAGTATGAAGCCTTATTGTTAGGAATTATTTCTGCAAAAGAGAAGGGTGTGAAAATCTTGAGAGCTCAAGGTGACACAGAGTTAATCATGTGCCAAGTCAAGAATCAATACTCTATAAAAAATAACACATTAAAAAACTACAGGAACATAGTATGGGATGAAATAGAAGCATTGGATGTGTTCTCTATTGAATCTATACTAAGAGAATTGAATTCCAAGGAAGACTCTTTAGCAATGTCAGCCTCATTACTCCTCCCTCTTCCAAAGTTCAAGGATAAGAAGTACCAAGCAAAGGTTGTATATCGACCATCTATGCTTGATAATGTAGAACATTGGGAAGTGTTTGAAGATGACAAGAGCCTCCTCCTCTTTTTTGAGAGTGGTGGAAAATTCCATAAAGATGCTCATAGTGATCATAAGGAAAACTATCATGACAAATAGAAGAAGGACAAGTCAGAGGTCATCCAGTTGCAAGGCAATATCATCCCTCCCCACTTAGTTACACTTGAAAAACTCTTCAACAAACATGATAATTTTGTTAAGAAGAAGAGAATTGAAAGAGGTCCTACCATTGGCGAGTATAAAGGAATTAATATCGGAAGTGAAAAGGACCCCAAGATGATTAATATTGGGAAATGTTGCATTGAATAAGAAAGGGAAGAGGCCAGGAAACTCTTCTTCGAATACCAAGATGTTTTCGCCTGGAGTTATGAAGATCTAAAAAGCTTTATGAATGGTAAATTCAAACACCAGATTCCCTTAAAACCCAAGGCTGCCCCATTTAGGCAGAAACAAAGGAATTACAATGCCAAAGTTGTTGATGCAATATTTAGGGAAGTGGATAAAATGCTTAAAGAAAGGATTATCTACCCTATCCATCACTCTACCTGGGTGGCAAATATAGTACCTGTGAGAAAGAAGAATGGAGAAATAAGGATTTGTGTAGACTTTAGAAATCTCAATCATTCCTCTTTGAAAGAAAACTACGCTCTTCCCAACATGGATCATCTATTGCGGACCATAGCTAGAGTTGAGATGATGTCTATGTTAGACGGCTTCTCAGGGTACAACCAGATATAAGTGGAGAAAGAAGACCAACATAAAACAACTTTCACTACTCCATGGGGCACTTTCGCATATCACAGGATGCCATTTGGGTTGATTAATGCTGGGGCAACCTTTCAGAGAGGTATGGATATTTATTTTAGTGATATGAAGAAAAAAATAATTGGTATGTATCTGGATGATCTTATTGTGTTTTCTAGAACAAGGGTAGATCATATAAATGATTTAAGGAGAGTATAGAAAAGGTGTAGAGAGGACAGGATTTCACTGAATCCCAAAAAGTTAGTTTTTTGTGACTAAAGGGAAATTGATGGGTCACATTGTTTCCTAGGAATTCATAAGAATTGATCCAGAAAGGGTGAGAGAAATCCAGTAATTAAGCTTACCTATGAACAAAACTAGAGTGAAATCATTTTTCGGCCAGGTAAACTTTCTCAAGAGGTTCATTCCAGATTTTTATGAGATTACCAAATGCATAGTGGACATGATAAAAGGAAATGTAAATTTCAAGTGGAATGAATCTAGTAAACATGCTTTCAAAAGCATCAAGAATGTCATAGCTAATGCCCCAGTGTTATGTCATCCAAATTACAAGAAGGATTTCATAATTTATTGTTATTCTTCTGAACACACTCTATCATCCATCCTCATGTAGGAGAATGAGGAAGGAGTTCAAGATCCTATCACTTTTATGAGTATACTTCTAAAAAATCATGAGCTGAGATACTTTCAGACTAAAAACATGCTTTCATAGTAGTAAAAGCTTTAAAGAATTTTAGATTCTACATTTTACACTCTCACTCTCTTGTATATGTGCTTGATATTTTTGTAAAAATCATATTGACTTAGCAGGATGTGGGAAGTAATAACAGAGGAGCATGGGTGTCTAAGAATTAGAAATATGACAAAGAAATCAAGCCCACTAAGATGGTAAGAGGAAATACACTGTGCAAAGTGATGGCGGAAAACCAAGTGGACGAAGACCCCAAAAATACACAATTGGTCCTAGCAGTAAGTATGCAAGATCCCTGGTTTGAAAATATTGTGTATTTCTTGACATACAATGAATGTCATGAAGGATTGACTTTGAAGCAAAGAAGAGATCTAAAACTAAAAGATTCTAAATATATAATTTGGGAAGATAGATTTTATAAGAGGTCTATAGATGGAACTTTCCTCTGGTGTGTTGACAAACAACAACAAGAGAAGCTGTTAGGGGTGTTTCATGATGAAGCTTGTGGGGGACACTTCTCCTCATCAATTACTGCATTCAAGATATTGAAGAAATTCTATTACTAGCCGAGAATGTTTAGAGATGCATATAATTGGGTAGAGAGATGTGATAAATGTAAAATGTTTATTGGAAAACCACAGTTAGCAGAACTACCCCTTAGACCAGTGATAATTAAAGGTCCTTTTCAACAATGGGGTCTTGATTTTATTGGTCCTATAAATCCCACCTCTAGCGCAGGCCATACCTACATAATCACTGTGACTGACTACTTCACAAAATGGGTAGAGGCAAACGCAACAAAGAAAACTACTTTAGAGGTAGTATGTGAATTTATAAAAGAGAACATCCTGGTAAGGTTTTGTGTGCCTATTAAGTTAGTTATGGATAATGCTGCATACTTTTCTTCTTAGTAAATCACCAAATTTTGTTTTGAGTATGGCATTATGATCAGTCACTCATCTGACTATTTCCCTCAAGAAAATGGCGAAGGTGAGTCCAGTAACAAAATTTTGGTGAGCATCATGAAAAAACTTGTAGCAGACAACCAGAGAACTTGGCACAAGAAAATCTATGAAGCCCTCTAGGAAGATAGAGTGACTCCTAAGAGAGTCATTGGTGTATCCCATTTTGAACTCATCTACGGGATCGAAGCCAGTCTTCCATTTCCATTAGAACTTGCAACTTGAAAAATGACAAAAGTAGTAGAAGATGGTATATATGAAGATGGTTTAGAAAAGAGGATTCTTTACTTGAACAAACTTGAAGAGGAAAAGGAGAAAATGGTAGATTATATAGCATGACATCAAATGTGTGTGAAGAACTTGTTTGATAAAAAGAGCAGACCCCAAAAATTTATGGACAGAGATATGGTGTTGTTATGGGACAAGCACAGGGCACCCAAAGACATGTATGAAAAATTTTAAACATTATGGAAAGGACCCTTTAATATCCATGAAGCATTCGAGTGGAATTATTTTAAGATGACTTATCCAGATGATGAAGCATTACCCCTGACATACAATGGTCAGGACTTGAAGTTGTATCAGATCTAAATTTAAAACAAGTAACCCCTGTATTGTACAATAGTTATGTTTAGTTACTATTTTTGTTTTCCTTATTTTGGTTTCCTTCCTGCTTTCCTTTCTATGTTTTCTTTAGTTTTGTTGTGGGCCACCTTTTTGTTGATCTTTGCAAAACCAGAGATTTGAGTTCCTTGCTTGGACATGTGAATGTCAAAGTCCCGAGATAGAGCCAGTTGTTGTCCCACTTTTGATCTACATATCTTTCAAACCAAAAGTGGATGTTTAATGTGTAGTAGTGGTCTTGAAATCTTTGTGTAAGTCCTAATTCTAGGTCTATCTATCCTCTTAGGCTAGGAGGCCTTTCTCAGATTTCCCTAAATTATCTTCTCTTTTGTGAGCTGGAGGGAATTTGTATCTGATGTCATGTTTCATTGGGTAGGTTGAGTTCCCAAATTTGGTAAAGGTCATGTTTTGAAGGATTCTAACATTGGGTTTATATGTAGTTGAAGTATTTTTCCTTAAATATTCTCTATTGCAGCATTGGAAAAAAATTGGTTTTGAGCTTCACCTTGGTGGAAAATCACCTACAGAGTGCATTTTCTGCAACAAACAGAGTTTAAAGTATCATCTCAGTCAGTGGAAGTTGAAAATGAGAGAGTTGGGAATAAGAAAGCTTTGGGCATTTTAGATCAAAGCTACTTCAGACAAAAGGAATGATTGAATGAGGAAGAATTCAAGATGCAAGATTACTAGTGAAAAAGAGGAAAATGGCTTCTCCGCTACTCCAACAAGCGGGTTTCGACCTACAGAGTATGTTTTCCACTGAATCATTATATGGAAGAACTTTAAAGAAGAATCAATCTCATGATTGATCTAGGGCATAATGAAAGCTGATGAAATTAAGATGCTCCATTTTAGCATCTCAATGCGCTAAATTTCTCCTTTAGCAGATTTTTAAGCAGAGAGCACTCCAAAAGTAGTTCTCCACCCAAAGGGGAAGCGAAAAAGTAATTTTCTGCTACTTCCATAAAGTTACCGTTATGGTTACTGAAGTGAAAAAATGTTTCTTAATGGCCCATGGGGGGTAAAGTAATTAATTCAAATAAAGTTGTTTTACTCCATAAAGAACTTTTTCATTAATGTCCTATTCTTTTCATTTGTGTGGCATGGGAAGTTGGCCGTTAAATGGTAAGAATTCAAAAGTTATAAAATCAGCATAGCATTCCAAATAGGAGCTACCATCTGTTTGACGAATTGTCCAAATTTGAAATTCTTAGCAATAGTTGTTCATTGCTCTTGCACTTTTGAGAGATATACTTCATTCCCAAGTCATAACCAGTTGAAGCATGGCTACTAGATTTATGAGGTTCAATGGGATGAATGGAATCACATCTAATTAGTATAATATTATAGACACTTCCTTGAACTTCTTCAATATGAAAAAATTTTAGAGTAGATTGAAGGTAGACCACATACACCCTGTCACTGAGAAGTTAAAGGACAGCGGGTTAGTAGAAGCTGTCAATTTCCCTATTGCCATTCAAGCTCTTGAGCTTGTTTGAGAGTGCATAGCTCGATATAATCTAGATACCAAGCAAATCATCCCACCCAATGAAATGGTGCTTCTATCCATTGATCGAGATTCTATCCAAAACTCTCTGCGCATTCCAGAGAAGGCTAAATATTTAGAAGTGACATATAGTCAGGCAGTTACCAAATATGGAGCAAAGAAGGTAGTGTGGAAGAAGGAAATAATAAAGTCATGGTTTCAAGAGCTGAGGAGTGCCAAAGGAAATTTTCCCAAAACATTATACGAGATGAATCTAAAGCTAGAGATTGTAGGCATCTTGGTGCTTCTCCATAGGATTTGAGGTGAGAGTGACGCATTGAACTTCATTGAACACCATTTATTCTTAGTCCAGGTGATCTGTACTCAACACCATTTCATTGATGTGGCTCTTATGGTAAGTGAGAATCTCTCCAGTTCCCTAAGTAGAGCTAAGCTTCAGAATGAGTTCTACATGTCTTCAGTCCTTTTATATATATTGGCCACAATTCAAATTTGGCCAGAGCTTCCTAGATTAGAAGATTTCCTAGAAGATGTTAAAAGCTATGAATTTTTCCCCTGTCTACAATTACATAATAGTTATATTGAATATCTCAGAGTTAATGATGCATTCACAATGAGACTGTGTAGGGAGCTAGAAAGTTTCCTAGAAAGGAGATTTTCTCCTAAAGCCATGGCTTTTATCAGCCAATTTGGGTTCTTTTTCATTCAATTTGTGGATTTCTCATATATTCATCTTGTAGGATTTGATGACTTTCCTTTGAAGTTGCCCAGATATCCTTATGATATGATGATGTTGGTCGAGGTAATGAGGAGGGTACTCCAAGTGAATCTGATCTATGCTAATGCTAAGAAGAAGGGCTAAGATTTCCTAATGACCATTGGAGCCTACAGTTGCGCATCCTGTTCTAAGGAAAAGAATGTTTTGAAGACGTTCTCAAAGAGGTTTCAGTTGGAGACATATGATGTCTTGAGGCCGAAGTATGATCCTGTAAATTATGCCCAAGATTTCTTGCAAATGAGTTATGCAATTCATCATGTTGATGATATTGAAGACTACTGGGCTAACTTTAAATATGACTTAGAGAGTAGAGAAAGGTTCTATGCCACGTTAACTATTGAACAAATTGAAAGATTCAAAGTTAACATTGTTGTGGAGGCATTAGAAGATGATGGCCAGCACATGTATGATAATGCATATTTGGAGAAGATTAAGCCCCTTCCTATAAGCTCCAAACCCATGCTAGGTAAAGCTATTAATGGATTGTAGACCTTGATGGGTAGAATCTATAAAAGAATAGAGAAGTGGGTAGAATGGACTACAAGCAGAAGGAAGAGGTCAAAAAGAAAGCCTCCTTCTTAGAGAACCCTAGCAAAAGACACTTCGAGAACTGTAGTAACTTCTTCAGTAACAATCCCAACTATGGCCAAAGGTTCAACTCAACGAGCTAGTGGAGGTGATGAGCCTCCTAAGAAGGAGATCCAACCAAAGAAGACATGCAGAGAGGGCCTGCTTCTAGACATCAGGTTGATAGAAGAAGCAGTATCTACACACCTGGCCAAGCCTATAGAAGAGCCCACTCAAGGTATAGGACCTGAGAAATCAGTTAAAGCTAGTGTTGTAGACACACAAGTACCCACTTTGACCCAAGATACTCCAAGACAAGGATCCCCTATTGTAGTAGAGGTGGGTGAAGATACATCCAATACCTCAGCCATAGAATCGGTTGAGAGGGTTGAGAAACAACAAGAAGCTACTCAAGTAATTAGATTAGTTTCCTCCTCTCCTACATTAGTGAATCCATTTTCTTCCAGTCCTAAGCTACTCCTCTGATCATCATGAAGTTGTTTATAGAAGAGTTGGTTTATGCTTACAAAGTTACCAGTGTTCAATCCCTGATAGAACATACTCTAGAGTGTAAAAGGAAAAGAGTAGAGGAAGGGACTTCCAATAAAGATACTCTCTCACGAGCCTTGCAACCCAACATCACAGTGGGTAAAGAAAAGAAAGTGAAAATAATGTCTGCACTAAGTCAAGATCCTGAAATAGGGCATTTCACTATGGAGGTGGCCAAGCCTACAAAGGAGGGCAGAATTGAAGATATGACTACCTCCTATTTTCAGTTGTAGTCATTTGACTTTGGGATTGCTCGACATGACACCAAGGTAGATTGGTGGAAATCCACCAATGTGGTAATAGAAGAAGAGCTTGAAGAGCTCAAGGCTACTAAAGTTCAACTTAAAATAGAAGTAGCTGAGCTAACTAACTTCATCAGACAACTCAGCACTCCGATAGCAAGTGTTGCCAATACCCAAACCACTTTTGATCCTAGTGCTGTAGAGAACCAAGCCATCATAGCCAAGTTACAAGAGGATAGACACTTCAGGAAGATCAGTAAGAGGTGGATTGAGAGGCTCAAATCTAAGGGACTCCTAGTTGTTGAGAAATTGGTTAATGCTCTCCTAAGGCTGGAAACAAAGAGGAATAATATTGACAAGAATTTTCAAACTCTTGCATCAGAGAGAGTGAGATATCAAGAATGCATGGTAATTCTGCACGTGGTAGTTAAAATGAAGACTGAGGAGGCACTAAAGGCCAAGATATTACAAAAGGGAGATGATCCTTTGATTGAATGGCTTCAAAGATTGGAATTTAAGATCGAGATGATCATTCAAGCTCAAACAGGGTTGCACCAAATAGATCTCAAGATCAAGGAGGAGCAGAACAAATATTTTAAAGTCCTTCAAGGTTTGCACATGGAATCATAGACAAGTGGTCAGGGCAAAGAAATGATCAGATTGACTAGTATGTAGAAATCATTTCCTGATTATGTGCATAAGTTGGTAGAACAGTCTTCCACCAATTTGGACAAGGTGCCAGAACTCCAACAATTGAGTGGATGTATCTTTAAAGCCATGGAAGACCTGAAGGATCGGACAGATGAAATCAATAGCCTGGCCAAAGAACATTCCAAATGGCTCATCAGATATACTAATGTCCATATCAATAGGCACAAATAGCTCATCCCAATCATTACAGCTATCACCTCCTATAGGGCTAAATTAGACAAGGGGAAGTAAACCGAAGCTTAGATAGATTCCCTCTTGTGCTAAATTTTGATAGTATTGTAATGGGTAAACTTTTGTTTATCATTTATGGTTAAGGAAGTTGAACTGTTTTGGTTATCCCTTTTTGTAACGGTCCAACTCTGGAACTCTATATGTATTATTTCCAAAATAAATACAAGGGTCGGCTAAATTTTGGTGTGAAAGATAGCATTTTGTTAAGTCAAATTTGTATGTCTGAATGCCATATCTTTGACTACTCCATCGCATTGCATTTATCTATCTATTAAATTTGAATGTTTCTTTGGAATTAGATTTATAGTTTGTGGTTGAACCAGAATTCTGTATTATGATTTGATACAGCTGATTGGGTGAAATCTATTGTTATTCTAAGTCTGGGAGATGTCTCTATGAAATAGATTGATTCATTGTCATTTTATCATTAAATATGTAAGTCTTCCATTTTCATTTTCATTATCAGCTATTGTATTACCAGTTTTAAGAAGTCATATGATTGATGAAGTCTTGAAATTGGCTAAAGATTAGAATTGAATTTATCTTGTCTGAGCTATTTCTTGTCTAGATTTAGCTTGGTTTACCTCTTCTGTTCTCGGGTCAAGAACATAACTCTGTTATAATAGGAAGGATCAATATTCACTAAAGATTATTTACTTAAGGGAGATGTACCTTTTAAATTCAGAGGGAAATTAGTTGTTTAGTCACAATTTCCCAACTGTTGTATTCAATTGTTCTTAAATATTTGGGTATTATAGAGTTAAATAAAAAAAGAACAATCTGTTTACCAACACATACAAAAGGAGAGATCCTCTTCATATCACATAAAGGAGAGATATGATAAAATGAGAGATTATATCATTATCCATGAAGAGAAGTTCCTGAGAATTAGAAATGAAGAGTTAATCAATATTCTAAGGGAGAGAAATTGATAGCATATGGAATATCCATCTAAGGGAGAGAATTAAAAAAGGGAGAGAGTTGAGACTAAGAGAAAGAATGCATTCGAAGGAAAAATAGATTATCAAGAAGAGGAACAGTCAAGACAGAGCACATATCAGAACAGAGATATCAGATGATACAACTATCAAGTGAAGGGATTAAAGATTGAAGACAACCACTATACATCGAAAACAAATCTAACCTAATTTTGAGCTTACCGAGAGCCAGATATTTATAATAGTTATAGTAGGAAATCTTGATGAATCTGCATATTTCATATGGTATTAGTGATAGTATAGTATGATAATGTAGTATGTTGCCATCAATGCCAAAGGGAGAGATTGATGACATGTAACTAATTGAATGTTTGAAGATATTAAGTTGATAACCGAAATGAAGAAGGATAATGCAAGAAATTAAATCAGTTAATGGATTGTATTTTTATTGATGACAACTTGATATAATCTAATCGACTATAATCAAAGTGTCAAAGACTTCAAAGGATCAGAGAGATAAAGATTATGCTTTTTGTAATGCATAAAAGACAAGCATTCACATTATGACTACAAACACTGATGGTCAGTGGAACCTAATGGATAGAGATCACTGACAACCAAGTCATAGTGATGCCTGAGAAAGAAAATTGATGAGCATTACCGACGAGCAGAATCACAAGAAACCATGATGACCTGAAACAGTGTAAAGAAACAAAGAAGCCCGAGGAGAACTGGAGTGTTGACTGACGCTATCAGAGAGTTAAACCAAAATTAACTTGAGTTCACAAATGAAAAAATATATAGTTGGTAGAGATAAATATAGAGTTAACTGGTAGTTATCATTGTTTTCATCGAAAAGATAAGCTCGAGATAAGTAATTGATTTAAAGCTGATTTGTCCAGTTGGCAAAAAGATCTCAGCGAGATAAAACAAGATTTTTGATTTAAATATAATTGGCAAGAATTGTGGATCATGCCAAGATGAAGATCAAGAACCTAACAACAGTGATATCATTTCTATAAAGAGACAACTCAATTCATTATGAATTTGTGTGGGTGAAGGAATGAACAAGAGGATGCTAAAGAGAAACTGATAAAGAGCAACTTCATATAGTGTTGATCAACAAGCTGAGGAAAGAGATAAAGAATTCTACAGACACCAAGAAACAAAGCACATCATCACCAAGAAGGATTTAAAGTGGAGCAAAGCTATAAATAGTTTATATTGATCAAAATAATTTGTGAGATTACAATAGATCTAAAAATCTACAAGTATAGTTGTATATGTGAACAGATCATACTGTTTCAGTTTAAACATTGATTCAAAAAGTCTCTTAACCGAGTGGGATTTAAAGATCCTTTGTATATTGAGATACATCTAATGGAGTACCAAAAATTTTGATCATGAAGATAGCATGAGATGCTAGATACCTATTGATAGGCCAAGTGAGTGTTTGATCAAGGATGGTAGCATAGAGATGCTCGATGTCAAGTGACAAACTAAACTTTTAAATACTCTAACAATGTCACACCTAACAGTGCATTTTTAACCTTTAACAGGGTTGTCTCTTCACCGAGCTCACTTCAGAAGAGTGAAAATTTTGGGTTACCAGTCCCAAGTGGTTTTTCCCTTAATAGGGTTTCCACGTTAAAAATCCATGTGTCAATGTGTTTATGAGTCAGTACTTTAGTGTTTTTCATTACACTTAACTTAATTGGATTGATTAGTATACACTAGATAATTTGTACTATCTTTCAGTAAATTAACAGACTACTAATCGATAAATCTACAGTAGAAGGTTTTACAAAGCATTCTGAGGAGTAGTAAATTGATATAAGTACTTGGAGGCTATCATCTTATAGGACTAAAGATAACTAGAGGCATGATTTTGTGGTAGCAAGTTTTAAGGGTTGATTATTGGAATATTTTTGAGGACACTGATTCACCCCCCCCCCCAGTTATTACTAATAGAAAGGAATCCATGGGGGGAGACCTTATTCAGACAAATCCTGAAAAACTATGAAGAAATAAAAAAAGTAATACTATGTGGCATATTCTTCAATCTGGCCAAGTGGATAGCTATATTGAGGTAATGAAAAGTTTTGGTTTGAAATTATCTGAGAAATTTTCTAATTCTTAGGACCATGGAAAAATATGTATTAGTAGACTCTCCTTTTTGGTCTCGGTCGAATCTATTAGTGTTGCTACTAGGTTGCTTGCAGAAGGGACTGCACTTCCTAGAAACTCCAATTCCCAATACAAATAGGACTTTAAGAAATTTATTGGCCCAAGTGAAAAAATCCCTTGCCTTTAGAATAGATTCAACCGTGAAGAGCTACCTAGTGAATGAAAGGATAAGGATCTGGTGTTAATCAAGTTTATCACTCTCAAAGGTAGGTTCAAATGCTTTCACTCCCACCTTTCTCCAATGCTCAATAATTATTGGTGTAATATCAAGCTCAATTTCTCATGTTGGATTTTATCTTCACTATCTTAGTCTATTGTTAAATCCAAAGCCAATGGGATAGCCCCTTTACATCAACGCCTTATCATCTCTTTTTTAAAACTTTCATCTAATCCTTTCCCCATAGGTAGGCCTTAAAAACTCCCATACTATTATTGTACTAGGCAATGATAAAGATATAAAAATGGCTTCCTATTGGAAATATATTGAGGCTAGGTGACTGAGGGGGGGGTGAATCAGGAACCAATAAAATTTAATCTCTTTAATCCTTTATTAGATTATCTAATATTATTGCATGCATAGAATATAAAATCAACAAACATCCACAACACTTGACACAATATTTGGTTACCTAGAAACCTTCCAAATAGAAAGTAAAATTGGGGTAAGGATGGTACCCATAAGATTTATTACTGCAATATAAATTTAGCCTGTTAAACCTTATAATTGACCACTTTTGATGGCCTTCTTTGTTAGGAGTAATAAGGACTATTAGGTCCACCTTGTGAAAGGATTTTGTACAATACAATTAAGTATGCAACTCTGTTAGGAGATTTGTAAAGGAATGTTAAGTCCACCTTGTTAAAGGATTTATTTGATGCACGTATTAGGATGAACCAATAAATGATCTTCTATGCAACTCTGATCTACTGATTAAGATCCTTTGATATAAAAACTAATCACCTGAGTGTGATGGATGAGTCTATGTTGTTCCTTATATTGTTGTAGCATCTTAATCAATTTTCCACTTCATATTCGCATATACACTTATTTCACACATATTTGGATTAAAAAAATACCTTACATAGATATCTTATCAAAAGTAAATACTTATGTAATTCGGCTTCAATGATATACAATAATATCAAAAAATATAAACTAAGTCGGCCTAAAACTATTACTCGGGTCCAGTAATCCACACGGGTGATATACCGACACTCAGGCAATATGTTGTCACTCGGGCAACATAGTAAACTCTAACACTCAGGCTACACTATGTACTTGGGTCATATTGATCACTTGGGTAATACTGATTTCCATTTTCTACTCGGTTGACATTGCCACTGCTCGGGTTACACTACAACTGCTCAGGTTGTACTTCAAGCAGCTGGCCTAGTCAACACTGTGATGACTAAGTTTTTTGGCACTAATTGACAACATGTCTTTCTATAAGGTCAAAAATATCCCCCTTTGGCATTAGTGACCAAAAACACTTATCATATCCAAAAACTACTCAAACTTTTGAGTCAAAACTCCCCCTTACCATCTTCTTGGGTACTTGCTTGGGTTTTGACAATAGTTTTGTGACTTGGTTACATCTGATTCTATTTT
>MU225592.1:1162010-1190951 GCA_018584345.1 Thuja plicata | reverse complement strand
TATATATATATATATACATATATATATATTCTCTTCTCCTTTCTTCTGTACATGTATTTCCTTATATGTATATACAATAACTTTCCCCCTTATTTTTGACACAAATGCCAAAAATATATCTATAAGGTAATACCAAAATAGGATAGGAAATCACTATGTACCTTCACAATCTGAGAAAAATTATTGTCCCAATTTTCTTGCAATACCATAAGGGTGTGCATATCAATCTATATCTCTACTGACAACTCCATCATGAGCTCTGCAATTGAAATTTTTTTCTCATGTATGAGTGTCTTGGCATGAGCAATATGTTTCGGCATTATATCCATGTGTGGAAGGAGTTGGCTCTGCATAGCTATAAGAGATTATCTTGTTCTTACTTATTCCCTTAGTAATTGTTCCTACATGTCTTTCAGATACTTTTTCTTCACAAAATGTGTTGAACTTGAACTAGGGTTAAGTGCCAACTGGTTTGCACTTTCCTTCAAATCTGTGTCTATCTTTGTCATCTTGGTCTTGATTTCCATGGTAAAGTTGAAAGTATCACTGAAATTTACAAATAATGAACAGTGTTTAATGTAGTTTCTAGAGAGCTCATGACAGTGTTTAGCTTCACTTGATCTATTGCAAATTTACCTGCAACATTATCTAGAACTTTATTCTCAAACTTCCTTTCTATCTTTTGCAGTAGTTTCTCTTGACCACTTAAATATTTATTGAACTTGTGGATTATATTAACAAGTTGATCAAAAATAGAGTCATTCTTATCAACTTCTATTTCTAGTGCATCTAGGAATATACCTTTTATTTCCTCTAGCACTCTGTTTCTCTTCTTTTCTGCTTAGAGCTTTTGTTGTATAGCTCTTTTCTTCCATATCTCCCCTAGTATATCCATCTTCTCTACTGTCAAGTTGGATAGATCCCAATTTGGAATCACAATATCTTCCTCAAGATCAATATCAGAATCGGTTTCCTTCCCTTTTCCATTGGCCTTGGGATTAGGTGAAGGAATAATTTCCTTACCTTTTCCACTATCATCTTTGACTTCAATATCTACGGGATCACTAATTTTTGCTACACCAACTGTAGCATCAGTGTTGACTGTAGAAACATTCACAGTGACCTTCTGAGACTTAGTTAGGATTAGCCTAGTAGTAGGTGTATACTGATGCTCAGTTCCTACTAGTCCAGATGTAGATTCTGTAGTTTTATCCTTTCTTAGAGATAGGATGTTCTGAATAGGTGATTGGGGCAGGGGTGCAATCACTTCTACTACTATCTATTCTGCATTGGATTCTTCAATAGTTTCCACCTCAGATAATTCTTCATCATTAGTCTTTACCTTGGGGTCTGTACTTGGTACCTCTACCTTATCTTCTTCCTTGATTTCAAAGACTGTCTTCCCTATCTTTGTTGTGGCCTACACAACATCCTCTATTTTCTTGTTCAATATGTAAAAGCTCCTGAACCTTGGAGTGTGATTGTTCTCATATTTGTTCATGACCTCTTTAACCTCTTTATTAGTCATATATGGAATTACTTGCTTTAAGGTGTGTTCCCTAATATCATTTTTTCTTCGAACTACATTACTTCAGGGAATAAATATTTCTTTGAATAGATCTTTAGTCATAAGATTTTTCAATTCAGATGGATCATACTTCCATCTTGTCATCTTCTCTACAACTTCTTACTAAATCTTATTATGTTCATCCCTAGTTCTAGAATCATATTTCAATGATTTTAGAGTACTCATACCACTTCCTCCATTTAGTTCTTCAATTTTCTTCTCAAAGGTAGGTGGGGGTTTCTTGAATATGATTGTATCTTCTTCTTCATCTTCTTTAGGCAATATAAGTTTACTTCTGGATCTTCTTGTAGTGATGATAGGGGTAGAGATCTTTTTCTACTTCGAGGATACCTACTTATTCTTCCTAGGAGGTTCTTCTTCTATCTCTTCCTCTTCCTTTTTGGGTTCATCATCTTCTATCTTAATTTCATCTTTTTTTCTTTCGGTGATAGAAGGAGGAGAGTCTGAAGTTTTTCCATATTTCTTTTCAAACTTCTCTAACTTCTTCTTTCCTCCTTTCAAGATATTGGGAATCTCAATTTCTAATAAAAAATTTCTCTTGGCTTCTTCATAGGTACCAAATTATGATTCTTTAGTGTCAAAAAACTCAATTTAAAAGAGCCTCAATGATTTCTTTTGTGTCATCAATGTTGACCTCATATACAAGAGGTTTCACCCATGCAAGCCTATGTTTGACTGCCTGAATGTATACTTTATCATAGTAAATTAGGAAGAAAACATCATCTTTATAGTCTTCTACCAATTGATTAGAAATTATATATCTATTCTACATCTTCTTTCTGAAATCCTCAAAGTATGCATCCATGATGCTCTCAAAATTGTCTCCCGATTCTGCTATGAAACTATTCATCTAATACACTATGATTTTGTCCTTCTTCCAAAAAAATGTGCCTTTGGAAGGGAAAAAATTCTGATTATAAAAGAATATGTAGACCAAAAGTGAACCAAACTTACATGGATTGGTCTTTGATACTCGGATCCTTTCCATGTTCTTTCTCAATTGGATGAGCTGCAACTCGACAAGGTCGAATAAAAGGTTGTTCTTGAACTATTTGGTTGGCTAGAACTATAGATTTTGTGTGCAATAACATGAATCCCAAACTTCAATTCCATGTCTATAACTCCATTTAATCCCATGCCTCTTCCTCCCCACTTGGAAAGAGTCTTCTTAGTTAGGTCATCTCGGGCTAGGGTTTTGGTAGCTTTTGACTTGTCAAGCATAGGATACCCTATAACATGGTGTACGTACCATTTTCTTTGTGATATTCACTAGTTTCTCCATCCATAGATGCATGTTGTGAACATGGCTTAGAAAAAACCTAATCCATTTAATCTAAAATTTTTGTGGCATATGCAAGATATGAGTTAAACCCTTGCCTTCAAGGTGTTTATGTTCCTATTTCAAATTCCCAACTTCACATAGTTTCTCATATGCTTTATTCATTTCCAATGTACCCAGCTATTGAATGGTGCAATGATAGAAGGCTCAAATATAGTTGATCAATAGTACCTCTAAAGGAATTAGGGAATGATCTCTCATCTGTTCTATCTCCTCTACAATCATTGGATGAAGCTTAAACTTTGCAGGTTCACAGACAACATTCCTCACCAACATCTCAGATCCTTTCTTAACCTTGTTGCTGGATGTAGATGCAATAATGTTCTGAGGTTTGATAAAACTTCATAACTTAAAGATTTCAAACACAAATTAGCTCTAAATCACTTAAGGCTCTGAATTGCTCTGCAAACTAAAAAATTTGTAAGAAATAACCTTTCCAATTCATCTTTTATAAGAGATTTTACCATTGAGTTTTCATTAAATGTTCCATACATGGTATTTGGCATAGCTCAAAATGAATCTTAGCAAAAATTAACTTCTGAATCCTTGAAACCATACAACCCAACTTAAATCAGTTAAGCATGTGTAACTTGGATATAACTAAGATCCTGACTCGGTTAAAACCATAATGTGTCCTAGTGCATCAATATGTTGATTTGGACTTGCTAGCATATCTAGAAATGATGTATGATGTCTTGAATGCACATTTCCAATTGTCTCCTTGCATATTTATTCAGAGATGGTAGATCTACCCAACTCACTTATTTTGGTGTCATTCGATCCATCATTGTTTTGATCTGAATTCTCAGGAGATTTCCTTACCCACTGCTGACTCATCTGAGTTCTGATTCTAGAAAATTTTTCTTTCCCTTTCTCAAAACTAGTATCTACTTTTTCTCTGTTCATGCAACTCTTGCTTAGATTACTAATCTCTTTACACACATAACATCTCTTAGTAGGATTCCTTTTTTTGAGGTGAGTCTTTGCACAAATTTCACAAATATGCCCATATTCACCATAGTGGCAACATCTGCTCCATTTTTTGTAATCCCAACCAAAAATTTCTTTAGCTAGTTGTTTAGAAAGGTTCCATTTCTTAGTTCTACACTTAAAATATTTGTGACCTTGTTTGTCACAATTGAAACATTTTCCTTCAAACTTAGGTTTCCCAATGAATTCATGTGCCCTATGTCCATGTTTGTTCCTTCTATAGCATTTACCATTAAACTTTGGCTTTCCATTTCTCCAACACTTATTTGTTGTGTGCCCTAACTTGCCACAATGATTATAAGTAGGTTTCATGTTCTTTTAAGTTCCATGTTGTGAGGATTCACCTCGTTCAATATAATCTAATCTAGTCTGTCCATGATGTCTAAGTTGAGTTTTCTCTATCAACTGATCCATGCTTACCTATGAATTCATGATACTCTCATTGGTTTTCTTTTCAGTATTGAGATCATTATGCAGTCTTTCATTTTCTATCCTCACATTGATAACTTCGTTATTTGTATTATTGAGTTGATTTATCATATATGCTCGCTGAAGTGACAAATGATGGATTTCATTTTCTTTTTCTTGTAATCTTGTACTTAGCATTCTTTTACCTTATTGTTCCATTTCTCTGTCATTTTATGCTTGATTATTTTGTTCCATGACTTCACATATTCTAACTAAATGAATTTCTTGTTCTCTTTTATATTTTCTAAATTCTTCATGTAAATTGAGATTCTTTGCAAGTAGGTCTTGAATGGCTGCATCTACTTCTTCAAAACTTCTTTCTTTGCATAATTCTTCAATTCTTTCTTCTATGTAACTTTTATCATTCATCTGCACTAGTACATATTTTCTTCTTTTCAAGGAAAGAGAGAGTTGCTCCTTGAGTTTTCTATCCTGGTCCATGGCCATTTGTAGATCTATCTTTTCATTTTCAATGGCTTTCTCCAGTCTGTATATTTTCATTGCCTCTGATCTTTTCTCAAGCTGTTAAACTTCTACTAGGAGAATATTTAGCTCTGATACCATTTATTGGAAATATATTGAGGCTAGGTGACTGGGGGGTGTGAATAGTAACCAATAAAAATTAATCTCTTTAATCCTTTATGAGATTATTTAATATTATTGCATGCATAGAACATAAAATAAATAAATATCCACAATACTTGACACAATATTTGGTTACCCAGAAACCTTCCAAATAGAAAGTAAAACTTTGGTGGGGATGGTACCCACAAGATTTATTACTGCAGTATGAATTTATCCTATTAAAGATTACAATTAACCACTACTAATGGGCTTCCCTTTTAGGAGCAATAAGGATTGTTAGGTCCACCTGGTGAAAGGATTTTGTACAATACAATTAAGTATGCAACTCTGTTAGGAGATTTTTAAAGGACTATTAAGTCCACCTTGTTAAAGGATTTTTTTGATGCACCTATGAGGATGAACCAGTAGATGATCTTCTATGCAACTTAGATTTATTGAATAAGATCCTTTGATATGAAAAATACTCACTTGAATATGATGGATGAGTCTCTGATGTTCCTTATAATGTTGTAGCCTCTTAATTAATCTACCACTTCATATTTGCATATACACTTATCTCACACATATTTGGATAAACAAAATACCTTACATATATATCTTATCCAAATCAAATACTTATGTAAGTCAGATTCAATAATATACAATAATATCAAACAATATAAACTAAGTCAGCCCAAAACTATTACTCGGGTCCAGTAATCCACTCGGGTGATATATTGGCACTCGGGCAATATGTTGTCACTCAGGAAACATATTAAACTCTGGAACTTAGGCTACACTATGTACTCAGGTCATATTGATCACTCGGGTAATACTGATTACTATTGTCTGGTTGATCGACACTGCCACTGATCAGGTTACACTATAACTTCTTGAGTTGCACTTCAAGCTACTGGCTCGTTCAACACTATGATGACTAATTATTTTGGAACTAATTGACAACATGTCTTTCCATAAGGTTAACACTTCCCTTTATATTACAGATACCTATCCTCCTAGCTTCACTAGGATTAACCCTCAAAGGAAGTCAAAGTTGAAGATATTAGGAAAAGAGAAGTTTGAAGAACCCATCATTATCTCTAAGGATTCTTCCTCCTCTTAGACTATTGATTAAGAGTGAACCCAAGATAACATCCCACTAAATAATACTAATTAGGCTCCTAATCTTTCTTCCACTAGTTAATCCCCTCGTTACCGTGAAGCTGATCCTGAGATCCCTAAAATTTTGTTCATCCCTCCTCTTGTAACCCTACACTTTAAAATGAGCTACCTGAATACCCACATATTGCTGATAAAGTTGATAAAATGTACATCCTCTATAACTTCTAGAATGTCATATACTAGCTCTTTTTCTTGCAGCACAACCTTAAAATGATAGTATACTTATATACTTGAATGCAACCTCCTTTTTATGCAAGATAAAGGCTAAGTTATGAGGTATTTGATAACAGTGGGGATACCTATTATAACCTCCTTCTTTTTTGAGCTCCACAAACTCAGGCAGGTATTACCTATGATAGATTATTGACTCTTTAGTCAATGTTTTTAGTGAACTAGTTCATTCACTAGTTTTTTATTTCTGACCTCACTGTAACAACTTATAAGATACCTTGTAGATTGAAATGATTAATTTAAAATAGAGTAATATAAGCCAAGCTATGGTCTTGATAACATAAACTAATGAGATAAGGATTTTCATGCTTCTTCCTTTTGATTTTAGGAGGGGAAACCTAATGATCCTCTCTTCAAGGAACCAACAAACTGAATAGTACCCTAAGAATATAATCACTTCAATGGAATTATCTAATTTTTGCAGTGTATATGATTAAGTAATTTGAGAATATTGGATTGTAAATCAATTACTTAGCAAACACAAAACTAGCGCCTAATCCTTGGGCTATGAGTCAATATCTTGTATAAATCCATTGTAAGGTAATCAATAAGACACTTGCAACAAAGATAGAATACCTTATAAACTATCCTCTCACTACAAATTTATCATCCAATCCTCAAACTAATGCTATGTTCCCTGGGTTATTTGAAACAATTTAATCCTTCCTTGAAGGAACTTACAAGTAACTGCACAATCACCTTATGATTAGTGTGCTTAAATGCCTTACAGATAAACACACAAAAACAATAACAGAAATGTAAAGAGATAATTCAGATGCAGAAAAGAGATTGCAAAATATTTTATTCATGTCTCACAGCTTCAAATACATTTACATAGACAAATAGTACAAAGGTTCAGACACAATTTTAGTCTGCCTTGTAATTCTATTAAAATTTCCAACTCTCTCTCTTACAAAAAGGTTACAATTACATATATATAGTCTCAAATCTTCTTGGAATCCTTAAGAAAAGGATGTAACAAGCTTTGGATGATTTGGAGACCTAAACCTGAAAACATAGAAAGAGACAAAAGACAATAAAACTCCTTGCGGTGGGAGGACAAAACTGAAGAATGAAATCTTATTTGCACTTTGTCCTTTTTTGATGTCGTCACCTTTGTCTACATATATTCAGGATATTATCTCATATTTGTAATAAGATTTAGTGACCACCAATACAGGATAACCTACACTAATCTCTTCAAGATTATTAACCTTCCTATGCTCATAGATCAAGTGCCATGTGTCCTTCATTCTTCATCCATGACAACCAAGTCAACTATGACAGGCTTCCTTTTCTTGGGCTTTGTCATGATATCCCAAGCAGTCACATATTCCTCCTTAGGCCACTCAAAATTCTAAATACTTTCTAGTTGAGCTTTCTGCCTTTCCCACCTAGCATTTGTTATGCTTTTAATATCTCTAATGAATTTATTGTAGTTTGTTTCTGCCTTTATTGCCTCATCTAGAAGTTTTTTGAACCTCTCCATATCTAGTTCTCCCTGATCAGATACATAAATGTCTTTGTTGGGAAGTGCATCATCAAACTCTGATCTCCATAGCCCTAATGGCTTGATCTGATCATCCTCGGTTCTAATAGGTGGTATAAACCTACTATAACTTACCCCAAACATCTTCAAATTTGCATCAATTTGATTGGATTTTCCTTTGAAGAAAGATAAAGTAGCCTTAATCTTCTATATTTCTATACCAACCATGGTTACTATTTCTATCAGATCTGATCTTAATTGTTTTAATGATGTCAATCTCTCAAAAAGTGATGTTTTTCCAGACCAAGTTGCATAATAAGGATTCAAAATTGTCAAAAAAGTTGGCCATATCTGCTTGTAGGCCTGGAAACCTATCATAATCCCTATACACCACATCAATCTTATCTTTGATGGTGTCAATTCTATGTTGCAAAATTGAAGCTAATGCTTCCAAAACCACCTTGTTATGCTCTATAACTCCTAGCTCTATTTCTATAGGTATTTCCCATGTATCCTCTATTTGGATCTCTATATGCTTTACCTCTTTAGGCTCAATAGGGGTCGGCTCTGTTATTTCTAGCAATTGTCTAGTCAGCTCATATATGAGCTTTTCCTATTCTTTGATCTTTATTAATGCTATCTCTCTATCCTTAACAATATCATTGGTATAACTAGCGAGTTTTTGCAATTTCTCTAATAGTTGGGCTGTCTTTGCCTCATTTAGCTGAGAAAAATGAGTCATCACTTGGGATATTTCCAAATCCCCTATATTTTTCAATGTCCATATGATCTTATTCCCCTCCATTTTTTCTTGAATATTCACAATAGATGGTTTTTTATCTTTAGGATCTAAGCTCTATATTGCAAGTGCCTGAGATTTAGGGTTATACCCAAACCCTCTGATCATAACTCCAACTTGAGTCTCTGATGACAATTTGACATTAGGTTGCCTTCTTATCTGATCAATTATCAGTGCTAAGGACAAGTCCTAGCCTTCCACAAATAATATTCCACTAGCCTTGACTAGTTGCCTTTCCTATTCAGGTGTAATCTCCTCAGATTCAGGATCATAATCTTGCAATGTTTGTAAGGCTTCTTGAGTGACTGGATCACCACCTGCTAATTGCAACTATTTTTCAATTTGTTGCTGCTTATTCTATATGATGAAATCCTTTAATTCTCTTTTCTTTATGAAGCTATCATCCTTGATGAATTCCTCTTGATGCATCAACCTTTCATCAGTACATGACCTAAGAGGTAATTCTTCCTCTTCTTCTGCATCTTTTTGTAAGTTCTTCCCTTCCCTGATCTATTTTCTCAATAAATGATCATAGGGCTTGTCTCTAGTTATAAGAGCTCCAACTCTGTCCATCTTCTTTTTCTTAGAAGGCTCCCCTATTTCTAATTTTTGTCTCTTTGGTGGGGGATCATTTGTTACTTCCTTCTCTAGGACCTCTCTCAGGTCAATGACATTTTCCCCCTCAACTGCATGCTCCAATGGAACTGCTTGGTAATCTAGATAGGAAGTAGGTGAAGGAAAACCTTGATCACTATCATCATCATATTTAGACTTTGAGTGCTCCCTATGGTCTATCTCTGGGACTACTAGTGCTTCCTCTAATTGATTGCACAAAAGAGTATGTGATTTATTCATTTCATCTAGCCTTTTAAGATAAGGCATGTCAGGGTAGAAACCTCTAAAATTCATTAATTTTCTCTTCACCTACCTCTCCATGTCCATAATTTCATTGAACTTAATTTCTCTTCTGTCCACCTCCTCATCCTCCAAAATGTTTCTTATTAAATCTTCCTCCATACACTCTTCATGTTATTTTGTGTAGGGGATGGTTGGTGTGAGAAATTTCTTTGCACTCATGATAAAGCCTTCTATATCAACATGTCTGTGCAGGGCCAATTTCATTATGTAATGTTTCATCTAGGCATTCACAAAGTCCAAAGCTCCTTTTCCAATAGTGAAGTTGTAAATCCTGAACTGCCTGGGGGTAAATGTTCCCTTTCCGTGTGTTGCTAAGTGCTCCTTGTCTGTCAAAATTAGATGCTTGATGAACTCCATTGCAGATATCCTTGGTGGTGCATGGTGTGACAAGATGTATGGAGGGTGGGAGCAATCATAAACCCTCATTATTTTGAAATTCTTCTCATACTAGAAATCCCCCCAATTATGGTCTCATGGGCATTTATCCAGATATTGGCAAGGACTCAATAGTTGGATTACCTTAATAGGAAATCTTGGTTTATCAACACCCATGCACTTAAGAAGTGGATAGATTATCCATTTTTCAAAAGCATATAACTCTTTCTCTCTAGATGTATAATTCCATACTCTAATCCAAAACTGAATAGGGTTAGGCTGGTTATGGTGGAACCTTTGTAGCTACAAAAATTGACAATTCATAACTGGGAGATTGTAGTACAGGATCAGATGCATGAGGATTGAATAATGCATGAATCTTGGATGATCCTTCTTGGTTTGTATGTCTACAAACCCTTGATGCATATTGTCAATAATATACTAAATGTAATCATAATTGGAAGTGGTATGGAGGTTTTACATATCCAATACCATCATCAGAATATCTGAGGTAATCCTCTCTACCCCAACATCCTTTCCAATCCCTCTACATAGTGCATATGATATATAATTGATATATAAATTAAGATCTTTGTAGCAATATGGGGTGGCTCCTAGCATGGGGGCTATATAGGTTTTCATTTTCTTAGGGACATGATGATCCCTGATCAACTTAGCAGCAATACCAGATTCTCTGGTGTATTTATTCTCTAGGCTCTTCAGATTTATTTTAGTAGCCATGGGGTAGTATATATTGAAGGATTTCATGAAAGTATTCCTATCGAAAGTGAGTAAGGGATTTCATTCATCCCTCTTAATGTTTTTTGTTAGGGGGTTATATCTACTAGCCAATACTAATATGAAATCGACATCAACAAAGATGTTAGGAACTATCACCCTGGCTAATCCACAGGTCCAAGGGTTTGAGATAGGCATGGGTTCATCACTATTATTAAAGAAATAATTGAACAGTGAATATACTGATGAACCTGGTATTTTTGCATCTCTAATATAGGCCATATCATCAATTAATACCTTGGCACTAAACTTTCTATTCTGGCTGGAGCGTGGAAGCAAAGTGAGAAACTCATTTGAGTAGTTCCTCTTTCCCTTTGACTCATCATCGACATCTTCACTTCTCCCACTGGTGGATGGCATACTATGTTCTTGACTCATCTTTGTTTTCTATTATGTTCTCAACCCTTATCATCGATATTGAAACAAATCTGCTAAAAACCCTCAGCACCAATTATGAATTATCCTAAAATCTGTAGCTCTGAACTCTAAATACACCGCATATAACAATCTCTACCAAATTTTGAATCAAGAAAACACCTTTCTGAATCACTTACTACTGGAAATTTCACTTTTCTCAGAAAGCACTAAAATTTCTATGAACTCTTCACTCTGAGAAATTGGAAGCTTGGTAAAAATGAAATGATAATGGACAAGTATACTTATAATTGAGTATTCAATGCAGATTTCTCTTCGAGGTGGTAAAATTGTGTTTAGTCATTTCCACCATTAGTTCCATGCACTGTGACATCAATTTCTAGTTTTAGCAGTGGCATTCAAACTATCAAACAATCAATTTTTGATGAGTGCATTTGCATATAAAACCTTATTAAATTCAAAATCAAATCTTATTGGCTGCATTTAACTCATGTTACAGCTACTTTCCCATATGTCAAAATATCTAAATTCGGATTGGTTAGCAACTGTCCATGATGGCGCCACTAAAAAGTTTGTATTTAACTTAGGTTAACATCTAGTGACCCAACAACTAAGTGATATCCTTGTCGCTTAATTCTTTTTCCAACTGTAGTTTCTTCAAGAGACTTAGCGACTAACATAGGTTAAACCATTAGATCAATGATTGTCGCAATGTCACTTAATCTTTTAACTTAACCCTTCATCTTATGGAGACATCGCGACAAAGCACTTTCTTTAACTATTCTTTACCTTAGGTTGCATCTAGAGACTTAGCAACTGTGGAATCTCTATTTCACTGGATCATTTCCTTAACTCATGTTTAATCAAGAGACAATGTGACTAAACATATTATTTTCTTAATCATGTGATTACCTTATCTTGTTAATTTACATCTGGAGACAATGCAACCATCGTTTATCCCACTTTTCTCAGCATCTGACAGTTTTTGCTAAGTCTCGTAATCCTTATTACAAACCCTAATCTTTCATGAGACTTAGCGACAAATGGAAGCATTTCATACCTTTTCCTCTTATCTCATGATTGCTTGATCCCTTTTGACTTTTTAATCTTATCAAGCGACCATGCGACTACCGTTATATCTCATCTTCATTAGATGGTTGTTGCCTGACCTCTTAATTTTTGAATTAACTCATCATCCTTCATGCAACTACACAATAAAACTATTATCTAATCTAACATCTAACGCCTACTTTATCCAGAGACTCAGTGACCATTGAATCTCCATGTCGCATGATAATTTCTAAACCACAGTTACAATCAGGAGACTTCTCGACTGCCATTATATTACACCTCTGATCAATGGTTATCGCTAAATCTCCAATTTTTCCACTTAACCCACCTTTGATCATGAGACGTGGTGACAACATTGAAACTTTAACTCATGAACTTAACTCATAACCATGGGTTTCATTAGGAGATAACGCGACTGAGAAATCTCAAAGTCATAAAATGGAATAACTAACTCTGCTTTTATCAAGAGACAATGAGACTACCGTCAGATCTTATCATAAAATCAATGGTCTACGCTAAGTCTCATAACCATTTCAGCATATTGTTTTTTATCAAGAGACTACGCAACCAAGGATTTTCACCAAGTCTCCAGATCATAAGGAATATTTGTTTTTTCTTATGAGACTTGGTGACTAAGAAATAAGCACATGCACAAAAACTCAGACATAAGTCATAAGAAGGTAGCGCAGAAATAGAACAAGCTTGGGAATTTTAGGGCTTTTCTGCAACTTTGAGCAAAAATTACTCAATGGCTTAGGATTTTGACATTTTCAACTAGGTTTTGAGGCTGGAGAAATATTTGCAGGGGAAAACAAGTGATTTGGCACATGATTTTTAACCTTCTAGGCATAAGAATGAAAGGCACTTCAAAATATTTTAGGGAAAACTCCAAAATAGAAAATAAAATGAACTGTGGCTCTATCTGAGGATGGCTAAATGCAAGTTTATGGAAAATAATCTCAGAATCTCTAGTTGCAGACCTCTTATTTGATGCAGAATAAACTACTACTTAAGGGAAACACACAACTAAAAGAAACTATATACAATATAATACATACTTACTTGTTCATAAAAAATTATTTTTCAATTGAAGAAGGGCTTCAGAAATTGCCCATGAACTGGCAACTCAAATTATTGTCCATCCATGTTCTTGAGTAAATAGGAATCATTTCCAAAGATTTGTGAAATAACAAATGGCCCAAGTCACAAGGATTCAAATTTTTTATGCTTTCCTTTATCTTATGATCTCACATTACATTGAAGAACTAGGTCATCTAGTTGGAATTTTCTATCAGTAGCCCTTCTTTAAAACAAATATTTTATCTTCTTTTGTAAATTAATGTTTTTCTTCTAGATATCTCTTCTTTTTTCATCCAACTTTGCCAATTGAATCATTCTATTCTGTATGCTATTAGAAACATCTATCTTCTCTTCTTGCATTAACTGATATACTGGTAATAGATTGTTTATAGATATTTTTGACTGTAAACCATATACCAATTCAAATGGTGACTTACGAGTGGCCTTCTTAACCATTATTCTATCAGCCCAAAGAGCTAACTTTAGTTTGGTATGCCATGCTCTCTTATTCTTTTCAAGAGTCTTTTTCAATATCTTCAATATACTTTTATTACTAGATTCATCTTGTCAATTTTCTTGTGGGTGATATGGGGATGAATACGAAATTATGATCCCATATTTCTAATAGAACTCTTTCATCTCATCTGATCTAAAGCACATGACATTATCCATTATTAGCTTTGAAGGTACACCAAATCTAGTTAGAATATTCTCCATTAAAAATTTAGTGGCTACCTTACTTGTTTCTTTTTTTGTAGGAATGTCTTCAATTCATTTAGTAAAATAATCAATGGCTACCAGTATCCAACTGTTTCCTCCACTAGATATTTTTGCAAACTCACCAATAAAATAAATTCCCCACATAGAAAAAGGGGTTTCAACACTTACTGGGTTTAAAAATAGGGCTCCTAAAAATTTGAGCCTATTTGAGCACCTCTGACACGGTTCACATTTTCTGACATATGCATATGTACCTTTAAATAAACAAGGAAAATAGTATCCAGCCCTTAAAATCTTGTGGGCAGTGGTCTTGGCAGAAAAGTGACCTCCACACTCCCCTGCATGCATCTCACTTAAAACTTTCTCAGATTGGCTCTGATCCAAACATAACAATAATACACCATTTATTTCTTTCCAGTATAAATCTCCTTTGACTAAGGTGTATTTTTGAGCCTGCAATCTGAGATTTCTCTTTTTATTGTCAGACATAATATTAGGACACTTGGCATTCTTTAAAAAGTACACAATATCAGCATAAAATGGTTGTCTTTCTATACTTTTCACTATCTGATCATGTGTCTCTATATCATTCACTTGTACCAAATCCAATCTATCCTTTGTCATGAGTTTGGCCAAACCCTGACCACTTATCAACTTTTTAGTGTGGATTTCAAGATTGAATTCCTAAATTCTATTGATCCACTTACACCTCTTACCACTCACTTGTGACTGAGTAAGAATATCCTTTACTGCTGAGTGAGGAACATATGCTTTCACCTTAGCATAGACCAAATATGGTCTAAAAGATTTTACTTCTTTCACTAAAGGATATGCATGCTTCTCTATCATCTCATAATTTAGCTCTGGAGCCTGGAGATATTTACAATAAAATTCCATTGGATTCTCAAATCCTTCCTCATCTTTTTGTGGTAAAACAACAACAATTGTTTGATAAGATACAAATGAAAATAGAGAAAAGGGCTTACTATAATCAAGTGATTTTAGAACAGGAGCCTCTAGCACTTCCTTCTTTATTCTCTGAAATGTTATTTGAGCTTCTTCATTCCAATTAAATTTTGCATCTTTTTTTCAGCAAGTTTATGATAGGTTTGACAATTTCTGCAAAGTTTTCTACAAATATTCTGACATAATTAATCTTTCCTAAGAAATATTGAACTCCCTTTAAGTTTTTTGGAGCAATGACCTTCTGGATTGCTTCTATTCTTTCTGGGTATATTCTTACTCCATCTTTAGACACTATGTGTCCCAACAACTTTCCCTCCTGTACCGCAAAGTGACATTTCTTAGGATTTAATGAAACACCATATTCTAAAGCTTTATTGAAAATTTTACCTAGGTTTTCACAATGATCTTCAGCTTTCTTAGAGTATGTAGTTAGATAATCTTGATAAATTACCATGAACAAGTCAATAAATTCTTTAAAAGAAACATCCATCACCCTTTGAAAAGTTGCTCCTACATTTATCAATCCAAATGGCATTCTGATATAGACATAAGTTCCACAAGGAGTGGTAAATGTAGTCTTGTACTACCCTAATTCCTTCACTAAAACTTGGCTGTAGCCTAAGAAACCATCCATCATTTATAGCAGCTCACAACTAGTCACTTTATGTAACATTGCCTCCATGTTGGGTAAGGAATAGTTATATTTTAGTGAGGCAATATTCAAATTTTTGAAATCCACACATAATCTAATGTCACAATTCTTTTTTCCTTACTGGCACCAAGTTTGAAACCCAAGTTGAGTGTCTGATAGGCTGGATAATTCTAGCATCCTTTAACTGCATCAACTCTTGCTGCATCGTAGGAGCCAGCAAAGGATTAAAAGGCCTCTATTTTTTCCTAAATTTTTTCATCTCTAATTTTAATGGTATCTCATGTTGGAAAAGGTCTTCCCTATAAGAATTTAAGTCCTTAGATGACCATGCAAAAACATGCTTATATTTTCTCAATAATTTAATCAAATTTGTCCTTATATGGGAACCTAAACCTTTTCCAATGTAAACAACTTGAGGATTGGTTTCTGATCCTAAGTTAATTTCCTCCAAGTCCTCAACCTTATCATTGCTTATTTTTGTTGAGTGGTCATTTTGACAACTGAACAATGCTTCAAGTTCAACCAGACCCTTAGGAATCTAATTGGAACTCAATTGGAAAACCTCATTTCCTAAGACATAATCTTTACCATTATTGTTCTCAAGTAAAGTATTGCAATCTATGCACTAATTCTCATAATGGTCTAGATACTGAATGAATCTCAAAATATCTTGGTCATCCTGAAAAACTTTCCAATTGTATATATTATCTAGAACAACTGGGCTTGTCTTAACTTCAAGTATTGATACCCCATGTAAGGTCTAATCATTAGTTTTCAGAGAAACATTTGCTAAGAAATGTGCCATTATATTTTTTGACCTTCAAAGGCATCAAATATTTCAATCTAATCCTTAATAGCATATTTATACATCTTTAATCTATCATTTTTCACTCTATATTTGAATCTTATTTGGGCTACCACTAATTCAGAATCACCATAAACCTTGAAACATTTTATCCCATGTTTAATGGAAATTTCTAGCCCTAAAGATAAATCCTCATACTCTGTTGTATTATTTGTACATTGAAAGGCTAGAAAAAAGGAATATTTGAAAGTTGTACCTGATGGAGATACAAGTAATACACCAAATCTTGATCCTTCTCTTGAGAAAGCTCCATCAAAATACATTTTCCACAATCCATCATTTTGTACAGTCAATTTTTTAACCAGAGGGTCTATGTTTTCACACTAATGATGATCACTCCTCTGTACTCTGAAGTTTTCAATATCTACATTAACATAGTAGTTAATGTTAGTGTCTTCATACCACTCAATCATGTGAAGAGTCCTCTATGTGTGTATTTGGGTACCTGATAAGAGAGACACAACACATCAATAAGTCATTGCATTTGTTCAAAATGGTTAGACAAGCATGTGAAACCACCTAATATCGACTTATTGCCTTCTAACTAGGAAGAGTGTGATTAGTAATATAAAAGACCTCAATTTATGCTACAATTAGTGACATATATGACCTAGTATGAAGGATTTTAGATTATAAACAAGCTAAAAAGATGATAAAACATGCATTCTAGCTCTAAGCATGAAATTAATAACAATGCAAAAGCATGACTTAAGAAGTGAAATGTTAGTCTAGGATTAAATCAACATCATAACAATGTATTTTTAATCTAAGATGAAGGCTTCTTTGCTCTCAAAAATGGCTTCTATTTATAGAAGAATCGGAGAGAGAGAGAGGGGAGACAAGGTGAATTTATGAGTTAGGGGATTCATAAATGGAGGTGTAAGAACCATTAATGTCCAAGGAATTAATAAGGCATGGAAGAGACATAGGCTTAAGGCATCTTCATTAATAAGGCATTAATGAAAGCCCTTAAGAAGCATGGGAGGATGGCTTGAGAAGGTGGACCTTAAGAAAGTCATGCTTGAGAAAGTGGACTTTCTCAATGTGGGTTGAGTTGCTAAGCATTCCTTAATGGAATGTGACAACATTAGGAGGTGGGTTAGGGTAGAATTAGGATTAAGATTTGATTAGCAAGGGTGAATGGGTTGAGAAGGGTTAGAACCTAGGGTAGAAGTGGTTGAGATAGGTTAGGTTAGGGTTTAGGGGAATATAAATGAAATGAATTAAACTTATTTAATTCATTCAAAAATAGGAATATTAATTATTTAAGCTTTTATTGCTTTTGAGAATTAATTAGGGGACTATAGCCATTTTAATTAAAATAATAGGCTACGGGAATGGGTTTATAATGCAAGTGGGTATTTGATTTAGGGATTTATTTAATTCCTTTATAATTAAATACTATAGCCATGTTTGATTTTGGTTTGATTAAATTGGTTTGAATTGATTTAGATCATATGGCCATAATAGTTAATATAATTTAGTGATAAAAATCACGTAGGATATTAAATTGATTTGAAGAATTATGCCAAGCAGTAACAGCGTCGTTTGGACATAATCGAGGGTATGATCACACTTATGGAAAACAGGGTCTATGGTCGGTACAGACTAAATCCAGGTGGTTACATTTGCCCCTCGTTGAATTGATGTGTGAGAAATGCATTAATTCAAAGAAAGTTTTTGATTTTGACTTCAGAAAGATTGAGAATCCTGGTCTTGGTTGTCGAAAGAAATTTTGATTAGATCAGTCTCACACTTGATCGAACCAAACTGATAGAATTGATTTTGAACTTGGTTGTCATCCAAAGATCAAGAAAAGATTTTTAAAATACCAATTCTGAACTTGGTTGTCATCCAAAAATTGATAATACTGATTCTGAACTTGGTTGTCGTTCAAAAACCAGTAAGAAGCTTCCAGGAGCTTAATAAAAATCTTTTAAAAATGAGGAAACATAAGATATCAACTCATGAGAACCAAAGCTTTCTATCCAACAATTTCAACTTAGTCAAGGAAACTGTTATGCCCCTATTTTGTTTGATAACGAAGTCATTTTAATGTTGTTTTGAGAAAAAAATTAATTGATGATAGTGTGATCATGCCCCCTCAGGAACGAAATCAAAGGAAAAAAATAAATCCTTCAGTTGAAAAGAACATAACACTTACAGGAAGCAGTTAGGGAAAGAAAGAGTGGAGTAGAAGAAGGTGTGTTTAAAAATAAACACATGATTACCAAGTTAATTATGTGAAAATATGAGTGATAAGGTTGATAAGATGATGTTTAGACCAAGGTGTATGATAAAATGTGCAGTACTGACCAATGTTGGGAACAAATGAAGAGAAGTTGTAATTTTTGAAACTGCCACAAAAATGACACTGTGCTACTGAAAACATCTTAAGCACCTTCGATTTGGTTCCCGATTGAGTAAAAAGAGAATAAAGATGAATTTTTAGTTGTCTGGGAGGAGTTTCAGAACCCCTAAATGTCTCAAAAGACCCATATAAGCCTCCAAAATTACCATTTCACTATTCATTTTCACTTTCCTCCATAGAAATTCAGAGAGCTTTGCAGAGAAGATGGTAGTCCCCATGAGGAAGCACCATTTTGAGATGAGCCACTGACATTAGGGACCAGTGGACTACCCATCACTGGTAAGTGCTCGATAAACTACCCTGTGAATTTTGCAATTTTCAATTTCATATATTTTTGTGAATCTTAGAGCTAGTTGAATTTAGGATCGCATCAGGATTTCATATCGCATCCTGCCAATCCTGAGTCGCATCTGGTTTTTCCACATTTCTGTGTTGCAAATGGTTTCTCCTAAATCACATCTAGTGTTAATTCTTTTGTCTTGTTTTGAGTGAAAATCCATCAGGGGATCACATCCCATTTGCTAAGGATCATATCCCATGTTTAGGATCGCATCCGGTAAACACAATTGCATCTTGTATTTCCAAGATTGCATCTGGTAGAAGACTTAGATTTTTAATGTGTTTTTATCTATTTTGCATCCTGTGAACTTGGAATGACTTAGAGGAGTAGGAGTCTGCCCTTTATCATAAATAGGATTCTGATGTTTTATTGTTGTGTCCAAAATTAGGCCCAGTTTGAGGTAGTCGCATTTCACGGCACTTACCCTGTGTGTGTCCTTGCATTGTCAGGAAATTTATTAGATTACAAACAGACGACTGTGGTCTGATGTGGATTACGGTCCTTGATAGGTTTACCTGAGATCAGGGTAAACTGTGGGTTGTTGACTACTCTGGCTAATAGATGGAATTCTGAGCACAACACCTTCCATTTACCGATAGGAGAGATTACTATGACTCTGGAGGACATCTGGAGGATACTCTGCATACTAATGGCGGGACATGAGGTTTTCTTTGAGTCCAGAGCTGGCATGGTGATTTGTATTGCATGCAGATTCTTTCAGGATGACACCATAGACCAGAGATACTTGTCATGGGATTTCATGGTTGATCACTATGATTGATTAGCTGTGTACTTAGCAGGTTTGGTAGGCAATATCCTCATGCCAGATAGGGGCTAGCATGGATTCTTGGTTGGCTAGGTGAGCATGGTTGAGTAGATGGTCATCCAACATCAATGTTTTTCTTTGGGGAGCTATATATTAGCTCATATGTATAAAGAGCTCCATGAGATTGTATATCATCACACCCGTAGTATGACTATGGGTATACTCATTCTTCAGATTTGGTCCTGGGAGCACATCCCTATCACATAGATGATTGTAAATAGGCAGAGGGCACCTGAGCAGCCCTATGTATATATATATGCAGGCCTTTTACAACAGCCTCATCTGGGCAAGGTCAAGTACTAGTGTTGTTTATTCAATGATATGACAGAGGTCGTCTAGCGACCATATCTAGACTGTGAGGTGTGGACCTCTGATGCCTGATAGGTACCATTTTTGTGTCAGAGTAGATATCTTATTGGTTAGACGAGGTATATTATAGAGAATTTTGTCATCACCACATTTCTGAGGTAGTATGGTCGGCGACAGGGCCGTACAAAGGATATTGCAGTATATGCATGTACCCGAGATGAGACACCTCTATGGGGTGCACAGTTGACCTATGAGACTGCACATCAGGAGATCAAGGACATGGTTGCTATAGACTGGGATCTCCAGCTAGATGTAGAGGATGTAGGTGTATCTAATGGTTACACTGTTGAGAGGCTATAGTACCCATTTCCTTGATTCATTGTTTCGGAGGAGATCATTCCTCTCATAGAGGAGCCTCTTGATTATGATCCTGATGATCGACCCGTCAGGGGTAGAGGAGGTGCACAGAGAGACAAGGCTCCCGGGAGACATGGAGGTCATGATGGTGGGAGAGATGGTGGTAGAGACAACAGGCATCCTCCTCTGGATGATGGTCATGATGGTGATGACAGAGGTGGTGGTGGACAGGTCATGGATATAGGTGGTGCCATTGGCAGTGGGCAGGGCAGATGCTAGAGATTTAGATTTGTGGCCCCTCAGAGAGACACTGGTCCATTTCTTACAGTAGAGTAGCAGCAATAGAGGTGATAGGGATCCCAGGAGTAGGATCTAGGTAGAGATGGAGACCCATTGTCTAGATGTGAGCAGGACAGAGAGCAGCTCCAAGCCCAGATCACAACATTGGAGAAAAGGGTTACCACTATCGATGCTTTACTGGTAGATAGGGATTTACAGATGGAGAGACTGAGGGGAGAGAGGGAGAGGTAGGTAGAGATTCTCAGATCTAAGAGATATGCCCATGCTCAAATAATAGTCCATCAGGGATAGAGGGTGACATATTATTATGCCCTATACCATGCAGCAATTCCAGAGGGGCAGAGAGCACCTTCATTTTCTCAAGTGGCCCAGTAGTTAGAGGGGGCCATGCCTCCTCTAGTAGTGCCTTTTGCACCACCTCCTCCTCCTCCTGACCAGGGAGAGGGGGCGGGACAAAGTTGAGATGTTTTTTACCATTTTGTATGACATGTACATTTTTGACATCATTTTTGTATATCTGGATCCTGCTGAGATCCCTTTTTTTGTAGATGACATTCATACATGTACTTTTTGATTCATTTTGGTGCACTGATATACTGATACTCTTTATGCTCACTGATACACTGATACTCTTTATGCTCACTGATACACTAATACTCTTTATATCTGATCTGTACCATGTTATGATGATATATATCTGATGCAGCTCCCTGATTCTGACATGTTTCATGAGTGTCCTTTTGCTTTCATAGATGTGGTAAATGTATCTTTTGCACATGTGATTATATCTTGGTCTCTTGATGAGTTAGCTTGTACATGATAACATCATTTTATAATTGGATGCGATGATTTATTACTGATATAAATATGTGTCAAATGATACCTATGTGAAAATGCAAATGTATGTCTCTTTTTGATTTTCCAGTTATGCAAAATAGATGTATGCATGTTCTTGAGGATGAAAAAGTAAAAATGCAATATAGGGATGCTTTATTTTTGTATTTTCTTGTTTCCTCTTTTCAATGAATGAAAAATGTATGCTATGGATGTGCAACAATATTTGATATCAATAATATTAATGAGCAATTAACTTGATTAATAGAAGAAGAAGATAGAAATCATTGTTGAGCACAAACTTCCTTATGCTGCTATTTCTTTTAAATGCACCATACAATCTCTAAATGCAGCTATATGCAGACTCTTAGGACTTATCATTGATTTAGAAAATATTGCAACATTTTTATCATCATTGGGTGCTTTTTGGAATGGACCACTTGATAGTACAACCATCACTAATACCCACTGATATTATGATAATATGAATACTATGTTTTATTGAAATGTCAGAAATAGACTTTAGGCATCAAGGCATAGAAGCCACGATAAAAAAATAGCCATCTTCCTTTTAATATACCAGATTCTGAGTAAGGCAAGATATTGGACCTGTATTGACCTTGAAAATTCATATCCTTGGGCACATTATGCTTCGTATACCTTAGTGAGAATCTGGATCAGAAAATAGACAAGGAAATTGTTTCAAACTCACCATAGTTTACACATAACAAAGATTGAGATATATGCAGCTATCTACCCATAGTAGCAGCTCTTACCATAAACATCCAAGTTAGGTGAAATTTATAGGATCATTTGGAACAATCACCATATGCAGAAAATCAAGAAAACATTATGCCCCCAATCCTTGCAACTCTTTGTCTTTGCGCAGACATCATTGAGTAACAAAGAAGACATAATAAATCATCAATTGAGAATCAATCAGATAAAATTTATAATTACTTAGATGCCCCTAGTTAAAAACATCATCAGGACATTAAAGAATCATAATCAAACCATTAGCAAACTGTGTGTTAATTAGTACTTTGTTCATCCATATGTCAAACACAGTAAAGATTCATCAACTAGAAAATTGTAATACAAGCAATATGATGTCCTGTGTCTGTGCATTGATAGGATAATTTGTTCATGTTTGCAATCCAATATAGCTTTGTAGGAACTTCATTAATGTAAATGTCATGTCTAAATATGTGATGCTTTGAAAAGATACCTTTGTTTTGGAAAGTGACATTGTTTTGCATGTATCAAGAAACAGTGTGTCCATGAGGCAAACCATCCAAGAGCAACCTAGCAACTGCAACTGACTATGCCCGCAAAGATGCCCCAAGTGCAGAATGACTTATTCCTAAGATGTAAAGATAGACAAATTCCAAATGAGGATAAGATAGTCATTTAGGAAGATGAAGTCAGTGTATGAGCACAGACAAAATTATGAAGGCCTAGTATCAGTAGTGTATTGATAGATGGAGCGGAGAACAAAAGTGATGCCTGATTGCCAGGTGTTCACCACTTGGCAAGATCTTTTCTCTTTCTTTTTTCTATGAAGATGCATGTTTTACCAGGTGCTCATCAAGACACTTTTCTCTTTTTCAATTTTATTTGCTATTTTTTCTTTTTTGAATGTTTTTGTAGTATCAAGGTGCCTATTTACTAGGTTTTCACCAAGGATACCCATTTTGTAGGACCTTTCCACTATTTTTGGATTTCTTCAGGATCAAATTTCTAAATGTTTTTGGTATTTTGCAAGAACTTTTTGCTGTACAGGCTCTGCTAGCCGAACATTAAGCGTAGAACCGCTTCAAATGTAGAGTGTTGATAGGATCGGGAAGAACATCTCCCTTAGGTGTAGCTAATTGATAAGCTCCAGTCCCAAAAGTAGCAGTGATAACATAAGGTCCTAGCCAGTTAGGTTCAAACTTTCCTTTCTACTCCTTGTTAAGCTGGTTCTTAGGATTCTCTTTCAAGACAAGGTCTCCCACCTCAAACTTGCATGGTTTGACCTTCTTGTTGTAACCTCTAGACATTCTTTCTTGGTACACTTTGAGGTGATCGAACACTTGTTGTCTGTGCTCATCTAGTAGGTCCAGAGAATTTACCTAATCAATGCGGTACTGCTCATCAGTAACAAGACCTTGTAAAGATATCTGAAAAGATGGGATTTCAACCTCAATAGGTAATACTGCTTTAGCACCATAGACTAGAGCAAATGGCATGGCTCCCGTTGGTGTTTTGATACTTGTTCTGTAGGCCCATAGTGCTGGATTTAGTTGTAGATGCCAGTCTCTACTAGACTTGCTTATAGTTCGGTGTAGGATCTTGAGAATATTCTTGTTTGATGCCTCAGCCTGTCCATTACCTTGAGGATAATAGATTAAGGAGAAATGTTGAGTAATATGAAATTGTTCACAAAGGTCATTAATGTCTTTATTTTTAAATTGGCCCCCATTGTCTGTCACAATTGAAGAGGGTATCCCATATCTAAAAATAATGTAGTTCAGAATGAACATAGCCACCTATTTGCTAGTGGCTTTGATTAGCGGCACGGCTTCAACCAACTTCATGAAATACTCAGTGGCCATAATGATAAACTTGTGTCCATTTGAAGAGTTGGGATATATTTGTCCAACCAAGTCAAAGGCCCGTTGCTGAAATGGCCAATGTGTTATGAAAGGTATAAGTTCTCTGGCAGGAGCATGAATAAGGTTTCCATGTGTCTGGCATTTAAGACATGCTTTTGAAAATTGAATAGCATCTTTCTCCATGGTAGGCCAATAATAGCCTACTCTGAGCAGTTTCTTAGCTAATGAAAAGGCATTCGAGTGTGATCCACATGCTCCTTCGTGGACATATTTTAATGCTAGATCAGACTCTTCAAGTTCTAAACACCAAAGAAGTGTACCATCAAGACTGCATCGATATAGGTTGTTAGTTATGAGGACCTAACATGATGTTGTCCTAATCAGGGACATTTTCTCATTTCTAGATACTACCTTGATTCTCTTGTAGGATATACCTTGATTCCCTTTGCTGATACTATGAATCCTAGGAGCTTGCTTGATTGGACTCCAAAGGCACATTTCTTTGGATTGAGCCTGAGTTGGAACTGTTCCATTCAATCCAATATCTTTCTTAAATCAGCAATGTGAGTACCTCTTTCTTTTGATTTAGCCAATGTGTCATCGACATATTCCTCCATGTTCTTGTGTATCATGTCATGGAATATTGTCGTCATGGCTCTTTGATATGTTGCCCCGACATTCTTTAGCCCGAAAGGCATGACATTCCAGCAAAAGGTCCCCCATGCGCATGTGAATGCGGTTTTCTCTTGATCCTCATGGGTAGTCTTGATTTGATTATGACCAGAGAATCCATCCATTAATGAATACATTTGAAAGCCAGTTGTAAGGTCTATGATCATGTCAATGTTTGGTAGAGGGAAGTCATCCTTCAGACATGCTTTGTTTAGGTCTCTGAAGTCCATACAGATCTTGATAGATTTATCAGATTTAGAAATGGGGACCATATTGGAGATCCATGTTGCATATGCAATGACTCAAATAAATCCAGCTTTCAACAATGTTTCTAATTCTACTTTCACCAATAATGCAGCATGAGGATGCATTTTTCTAATTTTTTGTTTCATGGGCTTGATCCTAAGAGCTATAGATAAGTGGTGCATGATGAGATTAGGATCTAGCCCTGGCATATCAGTGTAAGACCATGCAAATTTGATCTTTTTCTCCTTTAGAAACTCTATGAACTCTACCTTCTCTTCTTCTGATAAGGATTGTGCCAGACGAACTATTTGAGGATTCTCAATGGTGCCCAAGTTTACTGGATTTGTTGGTTCAATCAATACTAAGGATCTTTCTTGAAAGTGTTCAGGGAGGATATCAAGAGTCTCATCCTTTGGCACCTCTGAGAGGTTTTCACCATTGGATATATCTTTTTTCTTTACTATTTTGGGATCTGATACTGCCACAGAGTGGTTTTCACCATCAATCCACTTTTTCTTTTTATTTTTTAGTTTGTGACTAAGAAACTTGATATCCTCCTGTGACATGTTCTCGCTCCTTGCATTGGTGGAAGAAGGGTAAGGTTCACAAGAATTGAGATAACAAGCTAGGGTGTGGTCATTGAAAAAGTCAAGGATAGGAGTAGGATCTGTTTCAGTCCAATCAATTAGGTCTGGAAGTACCAATGTTAGGGAGTTAGATTCTGGGAAGGACAGCATTGTGTTAGCATCAAGACCATTAACCGACATGACACGGTTTGTTAAGTTAATATCTTTGATGTTTAGATCAATAAGAGTGAGATCATCATAAAAAGGGTCATTGTTAGTCATGTGGATCAAACTCTAATGAATCATCAGTACAAGTCTCATCATCATCTCTCTGTAAAAGGAGGCTTCTTGCTTGTAGCCTATAAAATTCTCATAGACTTATGTATTCACCAGTGTCTCCATCAATGATCAAGGGAATGAACTCTTCTTCTGCTTCAGTAGGATCAATATCTTTGAGAGGAGTGTGAGATCATTTAGTAGGAGCTGAGGGAGCCGCAAACATGTGAATTGTATCTATCCCAATATCTTTAGAGGAAATAGATAACTGATCCCATTCATAGTCATGAGAGTCCATGACATCATCATCAGATTTGTTTAAATATTTAGCAATGTTTATTTGATGGACTCGGTTAGCTGCTTGTAGATCAAAGTGAGGTAGATCAAGGACATGTGAAATTGTGACTAATTTCCCCCAATTAGGATGTAAATTTTGTGGCCGGGGTATCTCTTGAGTGATTGTTGCTATGGTGTCTCCTACCTCTTGAATGGGAGGTTGTGCTAGCAAAGGAGTGTGAAGATCCTTTGGTACCTCAAAGCTAGGTACGTAGCGTTGCCCTTGGTAGTTGGGGTCTTGTGCACCAACATGTAGCAATCTTTCATAGGACCATTGCTCCAGTTCATCTATTTTGTCACTCCCCTTATCTAAGTGTGGACCCTCTATTTGAGCAGGTTTATCAGTTTTAGTATTAAAACCCAGTCCTATTTTATCTCTGGTGTTGCGGAACCCCAAGGGAATAGGTTCAATGATCCCTCATCCTATTTCATTTAGAGGTCCCTTTCCTTTGTAACCCATTTGTGTGAGAAAATCATATCCCTTTCCATACTGCTCGGGGGATATATTCACATGTTTGACCTCAAATTCCACCGATTCTCCTTTGTAAATCCAGTCCAAGACTTTGTGTTTTTCAATGTTATCTGACGAAGATGTGGATGCCTTTATCATTTTAGTTGCCTTGTGTACTGCTGGCTCTTTGGATGTTGCAGGTGTGAATGTCAAGGAAGGTTTTCTATAGGATCCTTGTGATACTGGAAGTTCAGTCATTGAGGGAGTCAGGTCCAGCTTGTACTCTCCCATACCCATTTCTTCAAGTTTCAATGTTTTGCTAAAACTCTTCATAACCATATCCTTGGTAGTTTCAAGAGCAACTGCATCCATAGCCTCTTTGTTGTGTGGGATCATGCTACCTGTTTTGATATTGTTGCAAGTGTAGTTAGCATCTGTAGGAATTTTCACTTCCACCCCATTATGTGGGAACTTTATGCATTGGTGATAAGTGGATGGTACAACTTGCATCTCATGAATCCATGGTCTGCCTAGTAGAATATTGTAGGCCAGTGGTAAATCCAGAACTTGACATATGACATTCCTCTCAATCGGTTCAACTCTGATAGGTAGAGAAATAAGACCTATGGAGGATCTTTCTTCCTCATCATAAGCTTTGATGGTTATCTTGTTTCTAGTGTCAATTGTTTGTTCTAAGAGACCTAGTCTCCTGACGAGATCCAGTGTACAGATATTCAATCTTGTGCCTCCATCTATCAACACATGTCTAACATGGGATTTATGAATAAGGAATTCGATATGGAGAGGTTGATTGTGTGGATGGGTCAATGACTTGTTATCCTCTTCAGAAAAAGAGAGGTAGTATGGTGTTGAGATGTGATTGACCATCACTTGAAATTTGTCTATATCAATATCTTTTGGAACATTAGCAGCATGTAGGTCTTATTCTAGGATTTCCCTATGTACCATGGATATCTTGAGCAACTCGAAGATGGAAATTTTGGCAGCGGTTCATTGCAATTGGTCTACCAAGTCATATTTTGATCCAGGAATAGTGACCACATAATTTGCTGCTGGTTTAGGAATAGTCACCATAGGAACCTTCAAGGTTGATGTTGGTTTTGGAGGTCCTTTGATTGTAACCTATGCTTGGCTACATGTTACAACATTTGAGGAGGATGAGGCACCTTTAATTGTGATCACATTGATGGATTCAGTTTTAATATTGAGCATATTAATCACATTTTCACTTTTGGAATAGGTGTAGTTTACCTCATTACCCTTTCCTTTAGATGTCTCCCCTTGATTGTAATTAGGAAAAGGTTTGTTGAATGTTGTATGATCCTCATTAGTATTATGTCTATCTACTTTGATGTTACCTCCTTCGATGAGGTCTTGGATGACATGTTTAAGTTTGAGACAATTATTAGTCTTGTGTCCCTTGTTTTTGTGGAAGACACAATAGGAATTATCATCCCACCACCTGGGTTTGACCATTGGTTCCTATGGTTTTGAATCGGGAATCATAAGAACATTGTTATCCACCAGTGTTTTTAAAATAGTCTCAAGAGGTTCCCCCAAAGGAGTGAATGTTCTTTGGGGTTTTGAAGCCCACATTTGTTCCTTGTTGTTATCATTGTTCATTTTGGGAATGGCAGGTGTTACTTTATCCTCTTTGCTTGCTTGCATGCCATTGGTTAGATTGAATGCTTCAGGTTTAGAATTAATGTTAGAGGCATCAACTACTCCATCATTAACAACATTTTTTTTTCTTCCACCATTCAGGCTTGGAGTTGGAGTTGTACACACAAAATTAGTGCACTTCTATGAATCCTTACATGCAAGGAAACTCAAGAATGAGCCCTCAAAAATCGATCCATAGCTCCCTATGCATGGAGTGCAAGGGTTTTTAGAATGCTCTCAGCTAGAGCTATGAAGCCTATAACCTTGCTAATAAACCATGCAATGGGAGATTCAATGAAGACAAGGG
>MU225592.1:1053414-1077620 GCA_018584345.1 Thuja plicata | reverse complement strand
CCATTTTAGTGATTCCTTGGAGAGTGAATCATTAGGTTATCCCTCCTACATCAAAAGGAAGAAGGATGAAAGTCCTTATATCACTGGTTTTGGCTATATTTAAGACCATTAGTTTGTATGGTTAAATCTTGCATTTGGTTATGCTTGGTCATATGTAAGATAATTTATAAGTTGGTTTAATGAAGATACATAGCAAATCTGTGTCCACACTATAACATACTGTGTAAACAACAATCATAAAAGGTAAAACCTACCTGAGTATATGTGGATCTCAAAAATGAAGGACCTTATCCAGTCCTTAGCAATTAGGCTTTTCTTGTCTCTGAATCAGTATTAGAAGGCATGGTGTTCAAGTAGTCATTTCAAGCACTGCGATTCATACAACAAAAATCCCTAACAAACTACTAAACAATGCTTCAAGTTCAACCAGACCCTTAGGAATCTGATTGGAACTCAATTGGACAACCTCATTTCCTAAGACATAATCTTTACCATTATTGTTCTCAAGTAAAGAATTGCAATCTATTCACTGATTCTCATAATGGTCCAGACACTGAATGAGTCTCAAAATGTCTTGGTCATCCTATAAAAATTTCCAGTTGTATATATTATCTGTAACAACTAGTATTGTCTTAACTTAAAGTATTGATACCCCATGTAAGGTCTAATCATTAGTTTTCAGAGCAACATTTGCTAAGAAATCTGCCATTATATTTTTTGACCTTTCTATCCAACTTATATCAGAGGCATCAAACATTTCAATTTGATCCCAAATATCATATTCATACATCTTTAATCTATCATTTTTCACTCTATATTTGGATCTTATTTGGGCTACCACTAATTCAGAATCACCATAAACCTTGAAACATTTTATCCCATGTTTAATGGCAATTTCTAGCCCTAAAGATAAAGCCTCATACTCTGCTATATTATTTGTACATTGAAAGGCTAGAAAAAAACAATATTTGAAATTTGTACCTGACGGAGATAAAGTAATACACCAACTCCTAATCCTTCTCTTGAGCAAGCTCCATATAAATACATTTTCCACAATCCATCATTTTGTACAGTCAATTCTTTAACCAGAGGATCTATGTTTTCACAGTGATGATGATCACTCCTCTGTACTTTGAAGTTCTCCATATCCACATCAACACATTAGTTAATGTTAGTGTCTTCATACCACTCAATCATGTGAAGATTCCTACCTTCTCTTGACACTCTAACATTATTTCCATTAATGTTAAAACTAGCATATGATAGATCACTTTGTATGGTACCTCTCATTGAAGAACTCCACTTTCTAGATAGTAACATCCCATAATGTGGTGGTATGGCAACAACAAGAACATTCATAGTTAAAACCACATCAAGACACACTACTAATTTGTAAGGCATGGTTTCAATAGTGCCAATAACAGGGACTTCCCTAGAATCCATTGCTTGACATCTCCCATGCGGAGTGTCTACTTGTAATCCCATAGACTTCATAATTCCTACTGGCATGACATTTTTTGATGTTCCTGAGTCAATCATATAATTTTTAAGCATCCTTCCATTAATTACCAGTGTTAGAAAAATGGGTCTACAACCTTAGGAGAAGAAGTTGTGTCTAATAAAATCTAAGGAATCTTAGAAATCATTACTTTAGCTTCCTTCCCTTTGTTACTTGGTCTCTTATCAACATTTTCTGGACTTTGAATTTTCACTGTAGGCACACTATTTAATAGTAATAGAACCTTTTCTTTATGTTCCTTGATTCTCATCATCTCTAAAAATGGAACTTTTACAGTCATTTGAGACAAACAGTGGCCCATGTCTACTGGAGTATATTTTATATTTAAGGACTTTGGTTTTTCAACATTAATATTATTTTCCCAAATCTATATGTTCAAAGTTGGTTCTTCTTTCTTAGATTTTTTTTTCCTATCTTAAGAGAAGAAGTACTTGTTTCTTGTACCTTTGAATTTCCTTCTTGTACAACAATAGGCTCTATAGCTTTAGTTATAATATTGACCTTAGGTTTGTTTTCACTTTCCCCAGGTCCATCATTCTTTTGTACATATTTGGTGTCTATTTTATTTTATTTTATAAATACACTAGATGGTTGACTACTAGTACAACCAACTACTCTATTCCTTAAGTGATAATTGCTTCTAGCTTTCTTCACTAGATGTGTAATAATTCTTGCTTTTTCTTCATCTAAAGATTTTCTGATCAATGGAAGGTCCTGATTGTTTTGTGCATAACATCTTATATGGTCATCTATTTCTTCTATTTCTCTATCAAACAAAATTTGTTGATGACAAATCTCTACATTTCCTTGTGAACGATATGAATCATGATTTTCAATTTCATTATCTGAGTCTACATCATGACATGAATAGGCATTTGTCATATTACAATCACATTGTTCACTTTCATCATTCCCTTGTTCTTCATTTTTATTTCAGATCTAAGGAAACAATACAGAAATCAAGATTATGTGGGGCTTCAGAAGCCTCACTCTAGAAATCATCATTGCACAAATGGACAACATTTTTATGCAAAGGATCTAGAGTTCTATTCTCAGGCTTTTATTTTCTAGGTGGAGCAATAGGCTTCCCATCCTTAAACTGAGTTCCATAAGGATGATTTTGCATTCCATTTTGAGGATTATAAGTGTTATTATAGAAAGGCCTATTATTTTGAGGAGCCCTATATTCTTTATACTCTTGTTCCTTTAGGTTACTCTTACTAAACCGTGCATCATCTCTCCTATTCAGTTTACCAGACACCCTTCTATTCATCTCAATATTTACTACTATTTTGTAAACATCAGTGAGGGTTCTAGAATTTTTATCCCTAAGAGCATAACCAATTTTAGAATCAAAAGAATTTAAATAGGTTGCTAGACATACCTCTTCATCTAGCCTTATTTTATGAAACAATTTATGCATTTCTCTTTGGAATCTGGTATTGAACTTAGTGACCTCTTCATTATAGTTCTTTTTGATGTTATTGAATTCATTCAATAAGAATCCTTTATTTGTCTTATCACCATATTGATCTTTAAATAACTCAATTAATTCATCCATGGAAGCAAGAGAGCCATTAGAAAGACTTATAAACCATTCTCTAGTATCCTCTACTACAGACTAAACAAAAAGCTTCATCAACACATTTTCATGAGTAATATTCAAATCATCAACAAAATCAATGAATTTTCTTAAATGTGTTTCACAAGAGATGACATTATTACCTGCAAAATTTGGGATATTTTCTCCTACATCACCCACATCTTTTAGAAATGCATTTGGGTATCTAGGAATGCCAATAAATCTAAATTGCTTATACATTTCAAGGTTCAATGGTTTCCTTTGAAAATTATCAGTCTCTTTGAAAGTAGTAGCTTTTGTTTTGGAGGATGTTGTGTTCTCAGTTCCAACATAAGAATATTTGGAAGACTGCAAAAAATATTATTTCCTTTTCATTTCTATTGTTGCAGCTTCCATCTAAGATTTTTCTAGCATCTTTGCCATGGTTTCCTTTTCTATTCTTAGTCTTTCAAGATCAATATCCAATTTGGACATTTTCTATGCTAGGGCCTTCTGAACTTTAGCCTTTTCAATTTTTCTTTCAGTAATCTTTTGTTTACCTTTGTCCTTAACATTTTGTGAGCTAGAATCCCTCTGAGTGTTGGGTATTTCTTTTTTTGTATGAGTCCTTTCAATGTTTCTATTAGTTTGATGTCTTAAGAACCTTCTTGTAATTATGTTGACATCTTTATGCTCATGTTTTTCTTTCTAAGTTCTTTTTCCCTCCTCATCTGCCGAATAAGGGCAAGATGTTTCATGATGAGTTTTTCCTCCTTAACAAGATCATGAGAAGGAACCTCAGAATCTGAACTTATAGCATCTATTCCTTCTCATTCACTAGAAGTGTAAGTAGATGTAAATGTTTCTAATCCTTTCTCTGGAGCTTCTTCATATTCTGAAGTATTGCCTTTGTAATTAAACTGATTACTACCTTTGTCTCTCCTAGTATTGTTGTGTTGGCTTCTTGGAGAATCTTGATCTATATTGACTTGGTTTCTTTTCTTCCTCCAAGAATTATCCATTCTTGAAGTTGATGGGATTCCACCATCTAATGTAATTTTAGGACTCCCTTTCATTTTTTACCTAGTATTCATTTTCAAAGATGTTTACTTAACTTGTACTGATCTCAGAGATTTAAATTTTGATTCACCACCAAATAGTTGTTTGGGATGAATTAATAATTATCAAAATGACCTTGAAAACTACAACTATAAATATATTGTCTTTGAAACCCTCAGATATTCTGAATTCTTTTACCAAGACTTTTCAATCTCTACTCCTTAGTAGAGTCACCAATTTGTTAGCTCTTTTTCTTGTAGCACAACCTTAAAATGATAGTATACTTATATACTTGAATGCAAAATCATTTTTATGCAAGATAAAGGCTAATTGATGAGGTATTTGATAATACTGGGGATACCTATTATCACCTCCTTCTTTTTTGAGCTCCACAAACTCAGGCAGATATTATCTATGATAGATTACTGATTCTTCAGTCAATGTTTTTAGTGGACCAGTTCATTCACTGGTTTTTTATTTCTAACCTCACTATAACAACTTATAAGATATCTTTGAGATTGCAATGATTAATTTAAAATAGAGTAATAGAAGCCAGGCTATGGTCTTGATAACATAAACCAATGAGATAAGGATTTTCATCCTTCTTCCTTTTGATTTTAGGAGGGGCAACTTAATGATCCTCTCTTCAAGGAATCAACAAACTGAATTGTACCCTAAGAATACAATCACTTGAATGGAATTATCTATTTTGTAGTGTATATGATTAAGTAATTTGAAAGTATTGGATTGTAATCAATTACTTAGCAAACACAAAACTAGTGCCTAATCCCTGGGCTATGAGTCAATATCTTGTATAAATCCACAGTAAGGTAATAAATAAGACACTTGCAACAAAGATAGAATACCTTATAAACTATCCTCTCCCTACAACTTTATCATCCAATCCTCAAACTAATACTATGTTCCCTGGGTTACTTGAAACAATTTAATCCTTCCTTGAAGGAACTTACAAGTAACTTCACAATCACCTTATGATCGGTGTGCTTAAATGTCTTACAGATAAACACACAAGAACAATAACAAAAATGTCAAGAGACAATTTAGATGTAGAAAATAGATTGCAAAATATTTTATTGATGTCTCAAAACTTCAAATACATCTAGATAGACAAATAGTACAAAGGTTTAGACACAATTATAGTTTGCCTTGTAATTCTATTAAAATTTCCAACTCTCTCTCTTACAAAAAGGTTACAATTATATATATATAGTCTCAAATCATCTTGGAATCCTTAAGACAAGGATGCAACAAGATTTAGATGATTTGGAGACCTAACCCTAAAAACATAGAAAGAGACAAAAGACAAGAAAACTCCAAGCGGTGGGAGGAAAAAACTGAAGAATGAAATCTTATTTGCACTTTGTCCTTTTGTAAATGTCAACACCTTTGTCTGTGTATATTCAGGATAGTATCTGATAGCTGTAATAAGATTTAGTGACCGCCAATACAGGCTAACCTACACTAATCTCTTCAAGATTACTAACCTTCCTGTGCTCATAGATCAGGTGCCATGTGTCCTTCATTCTTCATCCATGACATCCAAGTCAATAGTGTCAGCCTTATTTTCATGGGCTTTGTCATGATAACCCATGCAGTCACATCTTCCTTCTTAGGCCAGTCAAAATTTTGAATACTTTCTAGTTAAGATCTCTACCTTTCCCACCTACCATTTGTTATGCTTTTAATATCTGTAATGAATTTATTGTAGTCTAATTCTGCCTTTATTGCCTCATCTAGAAGTTTTTTGAACCTCTCCATATCTAGTTCTACCTGATTAGATACATAAATCTCTTTGTTTAGAAGCACATCATCAAACTCTAATCCCCATAGCCCTAATGGCTTGGTCTGATCATCCTCGATTCTAATAGGGCATATAAATCTACTATAACTTACCCCAAACATCTTCAAATTTTCATCAATTTGATTGGCTTTAACTTTGAAGAAAGATAAAGTAGCCCCTATCTACTCTATTTATGTACCAACCATGTTACTATTTCTTTTAGATCTAATCTTAATGGTTGTACTGATGCTAATCTCTCAAAAAGTGATGTTCTTCCAGACCAAGTTGCATAATAAGGATTCAAAATTTTCAAAAAGTTGTCCACCTCTGCTTGTAGGCTTGGCAACCTGCCATAAGAATCATACACCACATCAATCTTATCTCTTATGGTATCAATTCTATGCTACAAAATTGAAGCTAATGCTTCCAAAACCACCTTGTTATGCTCTGTAACTCCGAGCTCTGTTTCAACAAGTATTTCCCATGTATCCTCTATTTGGATCTTTAAATGCCTTACCTCTTTAGGCTCAACTAGAGTTGGCACTGTTATTTCTAGAAATTGTCTAGTGAGCTCATCTATGAGCTTCTCCTATTCTCTGATCTTTATTAATTCTAGCTCCCTATCCTTAATAATATCACTAGTATCACTAGCGAGTTTTTGCAATTTATCTGATAGTTGGGCTATCTTTGCCTCATTGAGCTGAGAAAAATGAGTCATCACTTGGAATATTTCCAAATCCCCTATATTTTCAAATGTCCATATGATCTTATTCCCCTCCATTTTTCTTGAATATTAAGAATAGATGGCTTTTGATCTTTAGGAGCTAAGCTCCACATTGCAAGTGCCCGAGATTAAAGGTTATACGCAAACCCTCTGATCATATCTCCAACCTGAGTCTCTGATGACAATTTGACATCAGGTTTCCTTGTTATCTAATCAATTATGAATGCTAAGAAAAAGTCGTAGCCTTCCACAAATAATATTCCATTGGCCTTGACCAGTTGCCTTTTCTGTTCAGGTCTAATCTCTTCAAATTCAGGATCATAATCCTACAATGTTTGTAAGGCTTCTTGAGTGACTAGATCACCACCTACCAATTGCAACTATTTTCCAATTTTCTATTTCTTATTCCATATGAGGAAATCCTTTAATTCTCTTGTCTTTATAAAGTTATCATCCTTGATGAATTCCTCTTGATGCATCAACCTTTCATCGGTACATGACCTACGAGGTTATTCTTCCTCTTCTTCTTCTTCATATTTTTGTAATTTCTTCCCTGCTCTGATCTATTTTCTCAATAAATGATCATAGGGCCTATCTTCAATTATCAGATCTCCAACTCTGTTTGTCTTTTTTTTCTTAGAAGGCTACCCTGTTTCTATTTTTTGTCTCTTTAGTGGGGGCTCATTTGTTACTTCCTTATCTGGGACCTCTGTTAAGTCAATGACATTTCCCCCCTCAACTGTATGCTCCAATGGAACTTCTTGGTAATATGGATAGGTAGTAGGTGAAGGATAGCCTTGATCACTATCATAATCATATTCAGACTCTGAGTCTTCCCTATGGCCTTTCTCTAGGACCACTAGTGCTTCCTCTAATTGATTTCACAAAAGAGTATGGGATTTAATCATTTCATCTAGCCTTTTCAGATAAGGCATGTTAGGGTAGAAACCTAAAAAATTCATTCCTTTTCTCTTCACCTGCCTCTCCAGGTCCATAAGTTCATTGAACTTAATTTCTCTTCTGTCCACCTCCTCATCCTCCAAATTTTTTCTTATTAAAACTTCCTCTATACACTCTTCATGTTCTTTTGTGTAGGGGATGGTTGGTGTGAGAAATTTATTTGTACTCATGATAAAGCCTTATGTATCAACATGTCTATGTAGGGCCACATTCATTCTATAATGGTTCATATAGGAATTCACTAAGTCCAAAGCTCCTTTTCCAATAGTGAAGTTTTAAATCTTGAATTGCCTATGGGTAAATGTACCCTTTTTGTGTGATGCTAAGTGCTCCTTGTCTGTCAGAATTAGCTTCCTGATGAACTCCATTGCAGCTATCCTTGGTGGTACATGGTATGGAAAATATGTGGAGGGTGGGATAAAACATAATCCCTCATTATTGTGAAATTATTCTCATAGTAGAAATCCCCCCAATTATGGTCTCTTGGCCATTTATTCAAATATTGGCAAGGCCTCAATAGTTGAATTACCTTAATAGGAAATCTAGGTTTATCAAAACCTATGCATTTAAGAAGTGGATAGATTATCTTGTTTTCAAAAGCACAAAACTCTTGCTCTCTAGATGTATAATTCCATACTTTGAGCCAAAACTGAACAAGGTTAGGCTGGTTATGGTGGAACCTTTGTGGCTGCAAAAAATGACAATTCATAACTAGAAAATTTTAGTACAGGATCAGATGCATGAGGATTGAATAATGCATGAATCTTGGATGATCCTTCTTGGTTTTTATGTCTATAAACCCTTGATGCATTTGGTCTATAATATACTGAATGTACTCATAATTTGAAGTGGTATGGAGGTTCTGCATGTCCAATACCATCATTAGAATATTTGAGGTGATCCTCTCTGCCCCAACATCCTTTCCAAGCACTCTACATAGTGCATATGATATGTACCTGATATAGAAATTAAGATCTTTGTAGCAATATGGGGTGGCTCCTGGCAAGGGGGATGTATTGGTTTTCATTTTTTTAGGGACATGATGATCCTTGATCAACTTAGCAGCAATATCAGATTCTCTGGTGTATCTATTCTCTAGGCTCTTTAGATTTATTTTAGTAGCCATGGGGTATTATACATTGAAGGCTTTCATGAAAGTATTTCGGTCCAAAGTGAGCATGAAATTTCCATCATCCCTCTTAATGGTTTTGGTTAGGGGGTCATATCTACTGGCCAATTCTAATATGAAATTGACATCAACAAAGATGTCAGGAACTATTAACCTAGCTAATCCACAGGTCCAAGCGTTTGAGATAGGCATGGGTTCATCACTATTATTAAAGAAATAATTGAACAGTGAATATCCTGATGAACCTAGTATTTTTGCATCTCTAATATAGGCTATATCATCAATTAAAATCTTAGCACTAACCTTTCTATTCTGGCTATAGCCTGGAAGAAAAGTGAGAAACTCATTTGAGTATTTCCTCTTTCCCTTTGACTCATCATCGACATCTTCACTTCTCCCAATGGTGGACACCATACTCTGTGCTTGACTCATCTTTCTTTTCTACTATGTTCTCAACCCTTATCACTGATATTGAAACAAATCTACTAAAAACCCTCACGACCAACTATGAATTATCCAAAAATCTATAGCTCTGAATTGTGAATGCACTGCAAATTACAATCTCTACCAAATTCTGAATCAAGCAAACACTTTTCTGAATCACTTGCTGCTGGAAATTTCACTTTTCTTAGAAAGCACAAAAATTTCTATGAACTCTTCACTCTGAGAAATTGGAAGCTTGGTAAAAATTAAATGATAACGAAAAATTATACTTATAATTGAGAATTCAATGCAGATGTCTCTTCGAGTTGGTAAACTTGCTTTTAATCATTTATACCATTAGATCCATGCACTTTGGCATCAATTTATGGTTTTAGCCATGGCATTCAAACTACCAGGTAATCAATTTATGATGAGTACATTTGCATATAAAACCTTATAAAATTCAAAATCAAATCAAAATCAAATCTGATTGGCTGCATTTAACTCATGTTATGGCTACTTTCCCATCTGTGAAAATATCTAAATTCTGATTGGTTAGCAACTGTCCATGATGGCTCTTTTGAAAAGTCCATATTTAACTCAGGTTAACATCTAGTGACCCAATGACTGAGTGATCTCCTTGTCACTTAATAATTTTTCCAATTGTTGTTTCTTCAAGAGACTTTGTGACTATCATAGGATCAACCATTAGATCAACGATTGTCACAATGTCGCTTAATATTTTAACTTAACCCTTCATCTTATGGATACATCATGACAAAGCACTTTCTTTAACTTTTCTTTACCTTAGGTTTCATCTGGAGACTCAGCAATTGTGGAATCTTTATGTCACTGGATCATTTCCTTAACTCATGTTTAATCAAGAGACAACGTGACTAAACATATTAGTCTCTTAATTGTGTGATTACCTTATCTTTTAATTTGCATCTAGAGACAATGCAACCACCATTGATCTCACTTTTCTCAACATCTAATGGTTGTCACTAAGTCTCGTAATCCTTATTACAAACCCTAATCTTTCATGAGACTTAGCAACAAACGGACACATGTCATACCTTTTCCTCTTGTCTCCTTATCGCTTGATCCCTTTTTTCTTTTCAATCTTATCAAGCAACCACATGACTACCGTTAGATCTCATCTTCATTGGATGGTTGTCGCTTGATCTCTTAATTTTTTACTTAACTCATCATCCTTCACGCGACTGTGTGACAACACTATTATCTAATCTGACATATAACCCCTGGTCTATCCAGAGACTCAGTGACCATTGAATCACCATGTCACATGATAATTTCTAAACCATAGTTACAATCAGGAGACTTCCTGACTACCATTAGATTACACCTCTGATCAACAGTTGTTGCTAAATCTCCAGTTTTTCCACTTAACTCACCTTTGATCATGAGACCTGGCGACAACACTGAAACTTTAACTCATGAACTTAACTTATAACCATGGGTTTCATCAGGAGATAATTCTACTGAGCAATCTTGAAGTTTCCAACTGGAATAACTAACTCTTCTTTTATTAGGAGACAACGTGACTACCGTCAGATCTTATCATAAAATCAACGGTCTACACTAAGTCTCATAACCATTTCAGCATATTCCATTTTATTAAGAGACTACACAACCAAGGCTATTCGCCAAGTCTCTAGATCATAAGGAATATTCATTTTTTCTTATGAGACTTGGCGACTAAGAAATAAGCACATGCACATAAACTTGGACTTAAGTCATAAAAAGGTAACGCAGAATAGAACAAGCTTTGGAATTTTAGGGCTTTTCTACAAATTCAAACAAAAATTACTCAAGGGCTTAGGGTTTTGACATTTTCAACAAGGTTTTGAGGCTAAAGAAATATTTGCAGGTGGAAACAAGTTATTTGGCACATGATTTTTAACCTTCTGGGCATATGAATGATAGACACTTCAAAACATTTTAGGGAAAACTCAAAAATAGGAAATATAGCCAACATCATCTACAAATGGTTAATTCCTCAACTCCACATGGATAATTTAAGATGTAGGTTCTAAAAAACTCATAAGGGGATGGAACACCAAGTGAGGGATGTGATTTGGGATGATTTGGATGACAATTAGGATGATGATAGGTTGACTAGGATAGGATTGGATTATGATGGATTACTCTAGGATGAGTATGTGATGTTTTTCTAAAGATGACACCTAAGGGAGGTCCTAAAAATGCATGCTATGTGATCCTAAGAAGAGGAGGAATGACTCGTTGTTTTTATGGGCTAGCTAGTCATACTGTTCAAATGTAATTAAGGAAATATTCAGATGATATTTGTCTCAAAAGAAAGCAACCTTGTTGTTGTATATTAATTTTTCAAATTCTTCCCATTTGTGAGTTTCTTTCTTGACGGAATCAATGATGTTTTGATACTTGTTGGCCTCTCGAGTTTTGTTCTTCTATTATCTGTGCACAATGGGTAATGGATTTTTCACTTTCTTGTGTTTTTTGTAATCTCACATATCATGAGAAAGAATGTTTATATGGTTACACGTGTGGGTTTGAAGTCCTATAATTGAGAATCTTTGAATAGGTTGTTGAGAAATGTTTCTTTTTTTATGAGGACTTGGTTGTATGTGTTCAATGGAAAGAACATGTTTCAATCATTCATCAAAGTAATTGACCATGCTAAGTATACCTTGATTCAAATGTGAACATTCATGTGTCTGAAAAAAAATCTGATAAGGGACAAGGCAACCTTGATGGATAAGTGTGACAAGTTTGGAGGATATGAATTTTGTGTATGTTTCAAGTCATCAATGTTTTGAGAACAATCAAGCACATGTCTACCAAAGGAATTTGGCTTAGTCTAAAAATGATTGCCCGCAAATGTAGGCACACACACGAGAGATAATCATAATATGGCCATCACCAAGCACACAATGGATCCAGTCATGATGTCATATTATCTGACTCTAAACACTCAAGGTGGCATGAATGTGCGAGTGAACTTGGGGAGGTTACTATTCTCCTTGCACAAACATTATCAAACTTTTAGAGATGAATCAGGTAGGCTTCTACTTTAATAGTTCTTAGTATGGATCTTTGTTATGTTATGTCCTTTGTGTAGCCCCACAAAGCAAATTAGCACAAGAAGTTATGTGAACTTTAGCCGAGTATAAGCTCAAACAATATCTGAATCCCAAGGATTATACTCAAGGTGTAAATGTTTTTAACATGAGTTGGAGTAGTTTGGCTTACACCTCATTCTCATGTGAGTCATTCCCAAGAGATTTTTCCCTCAACCGGTAGGCCCAACTAAAGTATCAATTTTAAAAACATGGATTGGCGATGAGAGGGGTCTAGATTTCTAATTTTTCCACAAGGGGAAAAAAGAATACTCTCCTACCCAATGTCATTTTCTCCCAAACACTCAAAGCACGTTATTCTTTCCCAAGGTTAATTTCTAAGTGAAATGTCAAAAGAGTCTATGTTTCTGATTGTCTAAAAAAAGACAAGAGCATAATCCCCTATCACTTAACAAGACACTACAAGTGAACCCTTTTATTAATGTGCCTAAGAAAATAAAAATAAGGAAAACACCAAGTTTGTTTATATCTCCTAGGAAACCTGCAAGACACAAAGTGAGTAGTCAAGTGTTTTTCGAAAGTCTTTGAGCAAAGTCCTATAAGTCTAACTATTAGTAGTTTTAGCTTTTCCAAATCTTTGACAAGTGATAAAAGGTGATTTGCACAAAGAATTCACTAAAAAAATGATTTCATTAGCATTAGATATTAGCTTTTGAAATTAAAAATGAAAGAGTAACTTTGATCATGTGCACCAAATTTTTTAAGCAGATTCTGAATTAATAGCTTACAAATCTTAAAAGGGCACTGAGTCAACCTTCTAGTGCTTTTCAAATCGTCAAAATTGGAGCTTGTATGTGAAAGTTATGGATGTTTTTGTGATAGTGTCTCTGTGTGCATGCAGAGTCACCCATGTACAAGTAGATCCATCTATTTTTCAGACCTAACTCTATAGAAGTGGAGACGCCTATCAGTGAATCTGAACATTTTTTAAGAATAATGAAGGAAATTTTGATAAGGATTAGGGACGTGGGTCCCACCAAGCATTCCAGAATGTGTATGAGGAATTTTTAATGCCTAAAACCTATTGGGAGCAAGGTCAAACATGAAAATTTAGTGCGTTAGTACATAAAATTGATTGAAATCATGAAATAGCATGCAAAAAACAAAGAAAACCAAATAAGATCAGATTAAGCATGAGACAAGTAAGCACCCTATTTAGCTTGTTTTATTTGCTCAAAAGATGGGGTGTGGATGTGCTCTCTCAAACACAAGTGAATGAGGATACCCAATACAATGCAAATGTGAATGCCAGATTGGAAGAGAAGGAGTAATTCAAGAACTAGTATGAAGAAAATAGTCTCAAATCCACCTTGGAGATGATGTAAAACTATGAAATGAGATGCAAGACAATAAATAAACTAAGATTCATTCACTAATTTATCCTAGCATATTATTTATAAGTGATTTAACAAAAGGACTAAGAACATGAAAGAAAACTATGAGATTCCAGAGCTATAATAACATGATAACGATTCATAAATGAGAGATGAAATGCAATAGGAGAAGGCTTCTATTTATAGATTTTTGGAGGGAAGATAAGGGCTTGGATGAGGTGGCACCTATGTGGCATCCATATAGGAGCCACATAAGGGACACGTGGGTTTGGAAAAGGATGGCCATTCAAAGGTCAAACATAGCATTTAATGTTTGAGTGGCTCAAGATTTACAAGTGGGGGACAAAGATGTAAGAGCACTTAAGACGGATGGGTGACCGTTTTGGGAAGAATTTTCACACATGTGTGAGAATTCCATTATCACTAAAAAGGTTATGAATCACCTTTCTAAGTAGGATTAGTGGGTGATTAAGTGGGGGAGTAGGCTTATAAAATGAGGTGATGGGTGCAAAGTAGGAGTGGAGTAGGCTTAGGGTAAGCCTCTAGATTGGATTAATAGGTCTCTAGGTTGGGTTTAGATTATAATTCAAATTAGATTAGAATAACTCATAGTTTAGAAGAATTGGGGATACGAGGGAATTTTTAATAAATATGAATTAAATAAAAAGGGATTTTGTGAGGCAAATGTATTTAAGTAAAATACATTAGGATAGTATTTATATTGTTTGTAAATACTAAGGATGAAAATATTTAATTGATTAAATTAAATAGTTAGATGATTGAATAAGAAATATTAATTTAATTTATATTTTGGACGTCTACAAATATAATAATTTAATATTAAATTTTAAATTTCATATGATAAATAATAGTATAACATATATATTATATTATTATTAATCAACATATATTTAATGTATTCTAATGATCATACGACTGAAGCTACAAACATTAACAAAAATGAGTGCCCTTTTTTCTTTTGTTCATAGGATTTTAAAAAGGGTACCCATTTTGTTTTTGAATGGGTATACATTTCTAATATAGTCATTGAGCATCAATATTATTTAAAAAATAATAGATTATAACTATGGAGCAATTAACCTCAATTTTTATGCTACAATATGTTGAATGTTTACTATTTTTAGAATTTTGATTAGCCAAATTATTCTACATTCTCATCATTAGTGGGTTTTTTCATGAGTAGAGTCATTTGAATTCAATATTTGTGAGGCATTAGAGTATTTTTAAAGTTAATTGAATACAGGATTGAAACAACATTAGAGAAAGAGGCAAAGGAATGTTATGACACACAAAGAGATTGAAGTGAACAAGGATGATGCAAAATAGAAAAGAGAAAGAAGAGAAAGAATTCAAGAATTGAATAATGTTGGAGCATCTCTTTCCATGATCATTGAAGATGAGAACATTTAGGAAACCATGATGGATTTAGATCTCAAACAGGTGAGTACTGAAGAAGAAAATCTGGGTGCTTCTTCTTATCCAACTTTAAATACATGTATGTTGTCACAACCATGGAATTTTCATGATTTATAATTTTATCTTTTAAAATAAGTATGATACTTGTTGAATTATATTAATATTATTCCTGGAGATAGAGAAATATAAATTCAAAATAAAACCCCAATTGATATTAATAATGTCTTATAGATATAGAAACTCAAATTGAGAAAGAAATGCCTTGTTTGAGTGATAATAAAAATAATGATTTATAAACTCAAAGTAATACCTTGCATAGTCTTTTTGGTTTGGTTTCATCAATATATATTAGAAAAAAGTGAGCAGATTGTCTAAACATTATTTTTATAGTAAAATGCTAGTAATTCAATGTCAACTCACGCTATTGTTACTAAAAATGATAAAAAGTTCAAAAAGTGATGAAGAGGTTAGGAATTTATATAAAACCCAAAAATAAGGATGAATAATTTAAACAAATTGTATCTAGAATCATTGCTAGTGTCATTGATATAATCAAAATTAAAATTTGATCTAAAAATAGGAATACAACACAACGAGCAATAAAAATAGTAATAGTAAACAAAATAACTTTGAATAAAAGAATGACAAGTAACATGAGTGGATATAAGTGGATGTCTAAATATGCAACATCAATTTTTGACAAGAAATCCAAAGAGAAAAATTATCATTGCAAATGATCCAATGAACCAACTATGGAATTTTAGTTACATATATTAAATGCATAGGACAAGTGATAGAGGCGTGTTAATCAGTTGTCAATAAAACTTATTTTATCTTCTCTTGAGTCAAATCCATAAAAAATTATCCCAATCACTAATAATAGAGTAACATAAACATGAAAGGAGCATGTGAAAAACAAGAACCACCATACAAAATGAAATACTAGATTTATGTGTGGAAATGTTTTGTAGTTCCTCTCCAACTCTAACTTGGTAAGGAACCATTTTGATATCTGAATTCTCCACATTTTCTCAGTAATTTGTTAGTTGAGTCTAGGATAGTCAAAACATAAACCTCTACTTAGGTTGTATAAATTAGCACTTGTTTGGTCATTTTTATTTTCTCTATATAGACATTTTATTATTCATTGAGATCTCATGTGTGTATATAGGTATATATGTGTATGCATACACACACACACAGACATATTTATGTACATACATACCTACATACATACATACATACATACATACATACACACATATGTATATGTATACATATACATATACATATCTATACACACACATATACACACATGTATATAAATGTACATGTCATTATAAACATAAATATATGTATAAATACATATACCTTTATATGTACAAATAGAATGTAGATAAGTAATACATGCTAGCTATATATGTGTGTAAAGTAGGATAAGATTATCATTGAGCACAAAATACTTGAAGATAATACTTGAATCTTCAAGTACAACTACTTTGATGTATTATCACTTGGTAAAAGAGTTACCCAATACCATGATTAACTTCTTGAGCTTGTGGAAGATTATTTCATTTTGGATATTAAGAGGTAACATTATCAATTATAAATGAATGCATATTGGATATGAGAAGACATGGGATATATGAAAGGGAAACCCCTTCTAATAATAGGAGATAAGAAGGCAATCGATATCACTTAGAAGGAGGGATAACTACCTAAGTTTTCAAAAAAGGCAAGCCAAGAAATCAATTAAAAATAATAAGGAGGATGGAAAGAAAAAAAATCAGTAATGAAATGAACACTAAAGGTGTAGATTGGGTTGGGATGTTAAATTACCATGTAGGTGAGACATGGGAGTATTTAAAATTTCAAGCATGTGTTTAGGAAATATTCTAAAAAAGGATTCAACCTTGTCGAATGTCATGATTTTTGGTTTCACATAACATGGACATTGTAATGATACTCTGTAAATGTTTAAGATAATGCTAGCATGGAATGTGGTCTCATGGAAAGTCATGGTGAAAGGGAGTTTTTTTTTGTATACAAGGATATATTCTTTCTTTTTCTATTAAATATTAGAAGAGGATATTGGGCACGAAACTGATGTAGTCAAGCTCAGAGGATCCAATAAAGGATTGTCCAAACTTGTAGACAATAACAAGACAACAATGGAAAATCAACAACAAAGAGATATAAGAACTTATATCAATTCATATTCATTTTCATATTCAATTACATGCAACATGTCAGGATCTAAGGCCTTCTTGGTTAGAACCAAAAAAATTAAAAACTTCAACAAGATCTCACATGATCGAAAATTCCCAATCTACTATTTAGCTAAGTGGAAGAAAATAGATCTAAACTTGTTCTCACAAGCCTCTAAGAAATTTTCAATTTCTATCTACCCACTTACAACTATCTGCATCAACTTTCCATCTTTTAGCTTATAGCTTACTATTAACAATATTCTCTCTCTCCAATCCCTCTCTAAACATAAACCTAGACTCTCTTTTATACAAACTTTCCACAAGTTGGCATTACAATTGAAATAATATAAATAAAACAGAAGTTGGCATCAGGAACTCACAACCAACATGTTATCCATCATTCAGCTTCCAACGGTCATTAAATCTGCATAGTAGAGTGAATGAAACAAGATATAGGTCCTCACATTCCACATACACAATCACAAATTAAATGCACAAGTTAGCTAGCCCAATAGATAGCATAAACCATGTCAGTGACCAAGAACACCAAAAATAAACCACTTGGTTAGAGGCAAAACCGAGTCGATCTCCACTGAACAAACACCACCAAGAAACAAGTCACCGAGACTAAGAAAATAGTCACAAAGACCAAGAAACCAGTCACCAACACCTAGCCACAAGTAACCGAGCCAATAGGTAACTGAGTACACTAACAAGGAACTATAAGGAGGTTACCAACGAGATTACTAATCTCCCAAGAAACAAATAAAAATCAAACCAAAACATGTTTTTGGTGACATAGGATTGCCAAGTGCCCCGGGATGCTCCTACGTTAGACACCCCAAGTGCAAAAAGATGTTCTCAGCAGCTGGACAAAAATCTATTGGGATTCATTACATAGATCCCAAACTGGTTCTTAATGTAAATGTCCTCCAAGCCCTCAACCACCACACTCTTCCCTCAGTTCTTCTTATGCTTCCTTTTCCCACTAGTACTCTCTAAAGTACATTCACATTTATGAATCTAGATGTTTGCCTCAACCTCTACAACCATCTCAAATCTTCTACCAATTCTCAAGTTCCTCCTTCATTTGTCTTAATCCTTCAAAGGAATCAAACTAGACCTCTTTCCATCTTTCTAGATAGTAAAAAAATTTCTTTTATAGTCGTGAATAGGTTCTCTATCATACTGCCAAGGTCTCCCAAGTAAAACATGACAAGAACTCATCTCCACAATGTCACATAATACTTCACTTCTTTAAGTACCAATGTAAAAAAATACCATGCACTGCTCTTTCACTTCTACTGCATGAACATCTTGTAACCAAATTATCCTATAAGGACAAGGATGCCTCACTATTTTCAAACCAAGTCTTTGAACCATCTCCTTAGAAACTAGGTTGTCAGCACTTCCTCCATCAAAAATCACCTTTCAACATTTACGACCAGACTTACACATAGTCCTGAAAAAATTCTTCCTCTAACAAGAATCAGCTTTCTTCGAGGGTAGAAAAGTTCTCCTAAGCAAGAGAGTCACACCCTCCAACTCAGGTTCATTCTAAGTAACCTCATTCACTAAGAATTCTAGTGACTAACGACCTTCCTATCTTCATGGGAATGTTTGAATGATAGATGTCCTTCTTCATCATAGTTATAAAAATTACCTCTGAATACACCTCTACTTGTCCTTCTCCTCGGCTCAACAGGTTTCAGTTCATCTTCAATTTTTGGTTTATCCTTTACCAACTTTTCTTGCTTCTCTTACCCTCAGGAATTACCATGATGTCTTCTTTTCAACCTATCTTCTTCCTTCAATGCATACTGATAAGAATCCTCTACCAAGTCAACCTTCAACATACCAATCTCATCCTGGATATTGAAATCTCAGACATTTGATAAACCTTGCCACCTTGTCCTTAGAAATATCTCTATGCCCAGATGGAATATTCAACTTATATAACTCATTGGTATAATCATCCATAGTCATATCCTTCTATTTGAGATTTTGCAATTTCTTAAATAACTCAATTTCATAGTCAGAAGGAATGAACTTAGCCTTTATCTTTGTCACCATCAACCTACACTGACTGATCTTCATCCACCTTCTTCTTCTCTGTCCCTCTACAATTATTTCCACCATAAAATAACATGTCCTTCCTACTTATTCTATGCCAATCTCACTCTAAGAAAATCCTTAATGTCTTCCAGCTCAAAGTAGTCTTATAACTCACCAATCCAATCAATCAGATCCTCAGGTCTCAATGTAACTAAAAAATTGGACACCTTCATTCAGTAGCTTGTACTCAACTGAGCTCTAGATCTCTGCAAATGATCATATCTATATCCTCCAAATCTCTCCATCTGATTGGATCTATCATCTCTAATAGATCCAGTAGCTTCAAAGTCTTCAGTAGCCTCTTCATAACCATCATCTATTCTCAGACCTCCATGTAATCCAACATTTCTGATACCTTCTATGATTTCATTCTTCATTTCTGCCATCTCCGATCTAAATATTTTTTTATCCTCGCTTCCACCTCCTTAGAAAGATCTTCAATCACCATAGGATCCAATATTCTCAAAATCCTCTCTCCATATCTTTGAAAACCCTAAGCTACATAAGAAGGAAACCAGCTCTGATACTACTTGATGAAGTCAAGCTCAGAGGATCCAATAAAGGATTGTCCAAACTTGCAACCAACAAAAATTCAACAACAAAATGTCATGAACACACAGATATACAAACTTATATCAATTGATACTCATTTTCAGATTCAATTACATGCAACATGCCAGGTGGTAAGGCCTTCCCGGTTAGGGCAAAAACCAAAAAAAATATCAACAAGATCTTAGAGGATCCAACATTACCAATCTAATTTATAGCTAAGTGGAAGAAACAAGATCTAAACTTGTGCTCACAAACCTCCAAGCAATATACAATTTCTATCTACCCACTTAAAACTATCATCATTAACTTTCCATCTTTTAACTTATATCTCACTATTCATAGTCTTATTTCTCTCCAATCCCTCTCTAAACATCAACCTAGACTCTCTTTTATAAAACATTTCCACAACTTGACATTAAAATTAAAATAACATAAATAAAATAGAAGTCATAAACAAGAACACACAACCAATATGTTATCCATCAGTCAGCTTCCAATGGTTATTAAATCTGTATAGTAGAGTGAACCAAACAAGATATAGGTCCTCACATTCCCCACACACAACCACAAATTAAATGCACTAGTCATCCAGCCCAAAAGATAGCATAAATCCCATTGGTGATCAAGAACACTAAAAAATAGACCACTTGGTGAGAGGCACAACTAAGCTGAGCTCCACCGAACAAACACCATTGAGAAACAAGTCATTGAGACCGAGCAAGTAGTCACTAAGACCGTGCAACTAGTCATTGAGACTGAGCCACAAGTAACCAAGCCAAAAGGTAACCGAGCACACCAACAAGGAAATCCATGGTAGTTCCTCAGTAGATTATCGACCTCCCAAGAAACAAATAAAAATCAAACTAAAACATGTTTTTGGTGACACCATATTTCCAACTACCCCGTGATGCTCCTGCATCAGAAACACCGAATATTGGTGATCACATTCATAATTTTAATATCAATTCACTATGCACTAAATAAGAGAGATATATTTATCCCTACTTATTTTCATAGAAGTGAGTTTCCTCTAGATTCAGGGTTAAATAGGATAATAAATATTAATTATTGGAGTTTGCGACATCTATCTAAGTTTTGATGTTAATGATTTTTAAACATGGGTGACATCAATTACGCTGAGCCTTAAACATTGGGCATTGTCGTTGGATTACAAGAGTTGTTCAAAAATCATTTAATTAAGCTTAGGAACTGTTATAACCCCTAACCTAGTACTTAGAAATTTAAGAAGCATTGAAACTTAGAAAGAACACATTAGCATTAAAAGTGCAGTATATAAATTATATGTCTATGGCATGTCTAGTATTCTATTGGAATTTGTTTGGAAACCTTAGGTGAGAGATATTTTAAAGGAAACATATGTGTTGTATATACATTAAGGTTTTACCAAATTGTGCAAATTTAGTTATATATTTTTTAACTCTATGGCAATGTCCTTGATTATGAAATATGTGTATTGTAGATACATATATGTCAGGATATGGGTTTGAAAACATATGTTCTTGGATTAGGGTTTTGAAGAATCGCGATAGGGAATAACTTTCATTTCTGATGTAACCTTAAAAATATAAAGACATTTTTAGATACTTATTTTGGTTTTATTTAACATATGTCAAAATCAGATAGGGTTCCTTTGTACGGACAGGGTAAAATATTGACTATTATAGTGAGACTAGGCATATTTGAGCTTGATTTTTCAATTGGAGACCGTCAAACAATCATTCATAACTTTTGAAAAATACATAATTAGGAAAATTGCTTTATTGAGATTGTAGATAAGTTTATTATGAATGTTTTATTTTATTTTTATGAAGCTCCAACTATTCTAAATAAAGTTATAGTGTTTTTACCAAACTGGTAACCTTCATTCCCAAATAGGGTTATTGGAGAGATTTCTTTTTTACACCATTTAAATGACCTTATCTTTAGGACTGAAAATAATGAAAAAAATGTGAATTTAAATTATCTTTCCATTGGTATAAGTTCTAGATCCATATGAAATTATACCATTTAAATTACCGACTAATTTACATAGAGGAAATACAAAAAAAAAACTCACTATTATAAAGTAAAAAGTGTTATTAAATATTTTTAATTAAAAATTAATCAATTTGAAAATTATATAATAATTAATATAACTGACCTAATCAATTTATAATTTAATTTTAAATTATAATTAAATAAGATTATAGGGAATCAAGAGTAAAATTAAGTATTACTATTATTTTTTAAAAACAAATGTTAAATAATCTTTGTACTTTATATTGATATATTTGTAAACTAAAACATAACATGTTATAACTAGATTCATCAAATATATTTCATATGTGCGTTCTATGTCATTGTGACTTGTGTGGGTGCATATTGTCCATTTGGGTAGAGTGTTTCCCTAAGTGGATTTTGTCTTTCAAACTTGGATTATTTATGGTTTTACACTTTTTATACTTTGGGTTCATATTGTTGAAATTCATATCCATATTGATGTCATGATTATGTATGTGTGGTTTTGGGTGCATTTTTTGTGTCATTCTATGTGTTCTTGAGTCTCAATCATTATTTTTATTTAACCACAAGAGGTGGCGACCATTATTGTGTTGAGTTTTGATCTACTTGGTTACCTCATTTCTTCTATTGTGATTGTTCTATATTCTAGATTATGGTCTTTTGGATTATGTTTTACTCCATGTTTGTAGAGAGATTCTATTGATGTTTTTTATGATCATTTATCTTGTGATATGATGAACTATGAGAATTGGTATTGGATTTATTGAGATGTCCATTATGTGGTGGATAGTTTTGATCCTTATATAAGCGTTGATGTTTTTACTATGCTCCAGCATTTACTTTGGTGATTTTGATGATTTGATGATTTAGGAGAAGTCTTTTATAGTTATCTAGGAGCATAGATGTGAAGTGTATTGTAATGGGGTTGGCGCCCTAAAGTGGCTACAAGGGTAACTCATTGTAAGTTTAGTTATAAGTGATAAATTAACTAATAAATCTATTGGGATAGAAATATTAATAAGATAATTGTGTTCCTCTCCCATTTCTTGAGTGCTAGTACAGGCTAGGATAGGAGTGGGAGAAGATGCTTGATTTAATTCTAGCATAGTAAGTATCTTTATATGTATGAGAGGTTACTAATGCCACATAGAATCACTTGGGGGTCGGGGTCTAGAGAGAGATTACTAGGGTAAATCAAGAGTTGAATTGCATGATGAAACTTCCTTTTTTGTGCTCTACATTCCAACATAAACATATGGTACTCCAGATTTGTGTCTTGATCATTTATACTTGATAACCTTTTAACTATTTATTACTATTTTATACAATGTACCATTTTCATTATTCTTTCCTATTTGGTTGTTTCTTTGAGTGAGGCTTAGTTTTATCTCCTCAATATGGTGGGAGTAGGCCTTTTTGGGTTCTACATGATTGGGCTATAGTGATTCTTTTACCATTGAGATTTGATGTCTGTACTATTTCTATTGGATGGACCATGTTGTTTCTTCTATTTCCCTATTCATTTCTTGGAGACTTTCATATTTTTTTATCATGAGATGTTATCATGTATTCTATGACATATTTCTATGTGAGATTTATTTAGGAGATGTATAGTTTTACTTGTATTGTATCATAACTTGATTCAATATTATTGTTATCCCTACGTCATGTGTAGTGGAAGATGTGCTATTGTATATGCCATGATGTATCAATGTATCTTATGGATTGTACCTTTACTTATATGGATATTATAAATGTATCTTGATCCCTTCTATGTCATGTGTATGCATTAATAACCTTCTTGATATGTGCTCATTCCATTATGGCTAATTAGAGAATTAGGAACATTTCATTTGGGATTTAAAATGAACTTAGGATAATATCTTGTGATTTTTTATGGTGGATCTTAGTAGTTTTTTTAATGTAGTTAAAAGTAACTACATCTTGGAACCCTTGGGATAGCTAAATAAGTTTATATATATAGTATCATATCTTAATCATGTGGTAACATTGATATTTAAACTTATTTTTGTACTTGCTTCTGCATTTGTGCTTTGTAAGTTGTTCATTTGTATTGTAAGTGTATGTTTAAACATTTTTTAAAAAACATTATTACAATTTAGTGTAAAGTTAGGCTAATTTCTCATGAGTTTCCTGGTGGGGCATTATAGACCATAAACCCTTAGCTTAATTCATTCTTATAGTGGTTTGACTCTT
>MU225592.1:1036790-1053133 GCA_018584345.1 Thuja plicata | reverse complement strand
TATATATATATATATACATATATATATATATATATACATATATATATATATACATATATATATACACATATATATATATACATATATGTATATATGTATATATATGTATATATATGTATATGTATATGTATATGTGTGTATCTTAAAGTGTATATTTATTACGAGTATAATATATTATCCTAAGTTCGATGTCTATATCATTTATAAGGGTATTTTTGGAAATATATGTTTGGTTTTCTATTGCCATTAATCTCAAATATTTTGTTTCAGAGGCCTTTGTGTCTACTAAAACACTATGGTCATGAAATCTAGTATATTTGGAGAAGTAATATTTTGTGTCAATAGGCATGCTGGTGCTACGGAACCTATAGAATAGTGGAAGATAGGTATGTATTCATTGGAAGAAAAGTATATATTTAGTGCTATAGAACATTTGAAGATAAGGATGTATTCTAAAGAATTTATTATTTTCTTCAGAGTTCTTTTCATAGGTTAGGAAGTCCTTGTTTCTATCGATATGTTAGTGGATTTGGTAACAAAGTTAGTAGTTATTCAATAGTAAAGTTATGCAGTTGAAGATGAAATTTATTCAGTTGTGTTTTTTAGAAGGCTTTTACTCTGGAATTTAAGGTTGAAGAAATGCAAATAATTTTTGTATAATATTCAAGTTTTGGTCTTGGTTTTGCTATTTTCTGGTGTTTCTAAAATTGTTCCCGGTGTTCCCAAAATAATTTTTTTAAGTGTTGGAGTTATTAACAATTTGTGGTCTAGTCCATAAACGTGATGATAGCTTCTGACATAGATTGTTGGCAAGCGATATTCTTCTTGATTGGGCATGTGGATCTCACCATAGTGTGTGGAGGTTCAGATACATTTGGAAAGTTAGGTAGTTCTTTGACATATGTATTTATAAATGTTTAAGATGACAAAGTTGTTCCAATAATTGTGGCTCTCTAATTGGGATATGTACAGTCTTCATGTTTCCTCTCTCTCCTGGGATGGATCATGTTTCTTTATTTAGGTCTGGGTTATGCATTTAATGTTTATCTCTTATGGGTGAACCCACATAGTGGGTTACACTTTTTTGGAGGAAGGAATTCCTCATTTTTAGAAATATGTGAAAAATCAAAGGTTTCGATCAAAGTCACTTTCGATCAAAAGTCTTTTTCTACTTCCGATCGAAAGTGCCCAAACAAGGGGATTTTGATCGAAACTAGGTTTTGATAGAAACCCTTTTTTAATTAATTTTTTATTCAATTTATTGGGTTTCAATTTTGTATTGGGTTTTAATTTTCTGAAATGCAAGGGAGTTTCGATAGAGAATAATTTCTATTGAAAGTCCCTATCTAAGTTTCTCCCCCAAAAGCCAAGAAAAATCTACACTTTTCAAGCCTTTGAAGCTCAATCTAAGCTCTCAAATGGGACAATATTGACAAACCCATATGCATGATAGAAGAACTCAGAATAAGATTTTCAATGGTTATCATTTTAATATATTTTGATTTTATTATGTATTTTTTAACATTAATCAATTATAGGTTTCTTACCAAACATCAACCTTTGTAATTGACGATTATGGAAAAATAATAAAAAAGAGAAAACAATTTCTGAAAAATATCTATGCACTAGGTATTGAAGTCCTATTTCTATAAAAACAAAATTGAAATTGGATAAATATACAACAATGTACAATTTGGTTATGTGCAGGATCATGGTATGCAAAACTAGGCCCTTAAGTGGCAATGAAAATTCAGAAAATCAACGTTAGGAAAGTTGACGTAAAATTTTTAACAAGTTATCAATCTTACATCAAAAATGTGTAAGAAGAGAATCTTTATAAAATTGAATTTAGTTTCTCAGTTACTAGCCCTTTTAAAAAAAAAAAATATTCTATATGGTGAAATTTCAAATTTCAATGCAATAGTATGAGAATTTAAGGAATTAGATAAGAAGTAAGTGTATGTCTGACCACCTTAAACACAATCAAGTGATAATAATTTTTTAAAAGATTCTAGATATAAGTAGTAGACTCATACTTGGATGTAATGTATTATTTTTTGTAATTTTTTCCAAGTAAATAATTAATTATAATTTTTATACTACAACTTTTCCAGAATATAAAAAATCTCATATCTAACCACCTTAACTTAGTCTAAACTTCAAAAAATTATTTTTTAATTTATTTTTATTGTAGTAGCAAACACATAGAATGTGACTCATGTTTCAGATTTAAAAAATGTTATATCTTTCAACCAGTCTATCAATCAGGACTAAACAGATAAGAAGTAGGTGTATGTCTGAGCACCTTAAACACAATCAAATGATAATATTTTATACTATATTCTAGATATAAGTAGTAGACTCATATCTATATGTGACGCATATTTTTTTGTAATTTTTCCTAGTAAATAATTAATTATGGCTTTTCTTTTACAACTTTTCTAGCATATAAAAACTCCCATGTCTGACCACCTTAACTTAGTCTACACTTCATCAAATTGTATTTTTTTTCTTGTAGTAGGTGAAGAATAGAAGGTGAAACATGTTTCATATTTAAAAAAAATTATACCATTTGAAAGTTATAGTTGTTTTTCAATCAGTCTACCAATCAAGACTTCTTTTTCATATCGCCACTTTTTGTCATACCATGATGCTGCACATACCCAGTTACAAAATGAATGTATGTCAAAATTATGGTTAATTCAACTTCAAACATTAATAAAATGTGAAATTGTTGGAATAATTGAAGGGTTTGTACTAAGAGGGGAGGGGTGAATCAATACCCTTATAAACTTTTATCAATTAACCTTTAGTACTCATTTTTTGCATAACCGACCATTAGTTTTTCTACTTCATGCATGCAGTATCATAGTATAAATGTAAATGCATGTAATTAAACATTGAAACATTCATGAAAGTCATTTACACATGACACAAGTATTTGATAACATAGAAACCCTTGTTAGAAGGTAAAAACTGTGGTGGGTATGAAACCCACAAAGCTTCACTATCTGCAAAATCGAAGGTGCCTATTAGGGCTACAAGTTGTGATCACTTCTGATAATCTTACCATGTTAGGAGTAACATGTTAGACTTGTTAAGTGTACTTAGTTAAGATATTTTAGCAACATAATGTGTGTGTGCACTTGGTTAAGAGATTTACATTAAGACTATTAAATCCACCTTCTTAAATGATTTTACTGCTTGTTACAATTGTTAGAGAGTAACAAAATATATATACATGACCTGATAGCTTTCAATAATGAATTCTTGATTATAGATCCATTGAGTTCACAAAATATATGTATCACCTATTGTGATGGATAATACTTTTTTCTACTCGGTATCCTTGAATGTAGTTCTTGATAACTAAATTCTTCTTTACCTTTCCTTCTACATGAAAACGTCTGTCTGATCCATAGATGTCCTTGGCAGTTACAATCATCATTATTCTTGATTGACTAATAAATCTATATATACAAGATTTTGACCTACTTAGGTTTCACTCTTTTCTTGAAAAACTCTAAGATCAAAGGTTTATAACTTGACCTTGATCTCCTAGTTTGCATGAATACAATCAGTTAAACTAATTAAATCCATCATTTACGATTTTCTTGATCCACAAGAAATGGTTATCCAGCTAAGCAAAAAGTTATTTTAAAGACTAAAGTGCTTTAGCTAATGTATAGTTTGAGATCCACTTTTTCCAGTAAAATGATTTGTCTTGGTGTAGACTGGTACTCAGTGATGTCTCTATGGACTAGTGCTCAATGATGTCTCTATAGAATCATGCTTAGTTGATATACTTCTTTATGTTCAAAACATTTTGGTGACCACTGCACTTGGTGAATGTTGTTTCTCGATGAGTGTTTTCACTTGTTGATCATGACTGACTAAAGCTGTCTGCTTCTATAGTAATGAAAACTTCTGATCCTTTAAGGATTATCAATCTCCCCCTTTGGCATTAGTATCAAAAACTGATATGTACATTATATACTCCAAGAATGTAATACTTCTACAATGACTCCCCCTATGTGCATGCCTCGGTATGTAGATACAATGTATGTAAGTTTTTCCCCCCTTTTGAAAGTAATGACAAAGATGAAAAAATTAAATCTTGTCAAGAATGTGCTTATGAGATTGCTTGATGTCTTCCATCAGCTTTTCCTATTTCTCCTTCAAGTGCTCTAGGGTCATTTTCTCCAATGTGATATAAGCATGCATGTCATAGATGCTTTCAGGTACTGACATCTCTAGGGTGGAAATTAGAGTCTTTGTCATAGTCATATGTGTCATCAGCACTATGAGATTCGGTAGTAACATGGCATGTAGCTCAGTTACTTCATCTTTGATTTTTATTTCTTCCTTTTTAATTTCAAGTCTTAACCATTTCAATTTAACTATATTTTCATAATTCATTTGTCTCAGTTGAAAGACTTTTTGCACTAGCTTTTAGATCTTCATTTAACTTAGCTATCTGTGCAACATGCTCTGTATTCAAGTTTCAAATACTGCACAACTTTTGAACTAAGGCAACTAATTTTGAAATATAGGTTCTAATGTATTTACCAGTTTAGAAAGTTTGACCTTATTCTCTACAACTTCTTGGCTAACTTTCTCTGTGAGTTTGTAGAGATATTTATCTTCTTCTCTTTCCTCAATGACCTTCTTGGTGTCTACATTATGTTCTATGATTTCCTTGGTCAAAAATGCAAGTTGATCAATGATGGGTGCATTTTGATCAATTCGTGTGTTAGGAACTACCTGTAATAGAATTTCCTTTGTTTTTTATAGGATTGTGTATTTTGGTGTTCCATTATAAGCTTGTCATGTTTTTCTTTCCTTTTTCATAGCTCCCCATACCTTGTTAGTGACTCAGGGTCAAGTGTTCTTCGATCACAATCAGGTATGTCTATGATCTCCTCAAGTGTAATGGGTGCTTTATTTTTCTTGTTCTTCTTTTTCTCCTAAATGTTTCTTGTGATGACATGTAACTGATTGAATCTTTGAAGATGTTAAGTTGATGATCATGCAAGGCATTAAATCAGTTACTGTATTGTATTGTCAATGATGTCAACTTGATATAATCTGTATGGTCATGGAAATACTGCCAAAGACTTCAAAGAACCAATAAATCAAAGGCTATGCTATTAGTAATGCATATAATTCAAGTATTCACTAAGTGACTATTACCCAACAAGCTAATGCACAACATTACCGATGAGCAAAGTTACAGTGTTTCCTAATGAGCAAAACATAGAGTAACCAGACAGAAACAATTTCAGTGTTTCCCGACAGAAAGTACAAGGACAGAGATCCCAATGATAACTAAAGTCACACCAATAGAACAATCAGTTATCACTGATGACTAACTGAAGTTTTGACTGACAGAATAAAGAGTTTAGAAATGAAAAAATGCTTAGCTATCAAGAACTATAAATAGACTTAACAGATACTTATCATTGTTTTAATCATCCAGATAAAACCAGAGATATGTAATTTATTTAAAGCTAATTTGTCCAGTTGGCAGGAAGATCTCTTTGAGATAAAATTGGAGTTTGTTTTAAATCTATTTGCAAGAATTGTGGATCATGCCAAGAACCAAGAAAGCCAAGAAAAGGTAAATCATGTCTATAAAGAGGCAAACCCAATTCATTATGAATTGGTGTGTGGGGTGAAAAAAAGAGAAGAGGAAAGATGCAAAATAAAATCTGAAGGAGAAGAATTCTTCATTCAGTCCTAATCAACAATTTGAGGAAAGAGCTAGATTTTGTAGACACCGACGAACAGTGAGCCAACATCATAGAGTAGAACAGTGTGGAGCAAAGGTATAGAATTGATTATATTGATCAGAGAGGTAATAGACTTATAATAGATCTAAAAATCTGCAATTGAGTTGTATGTATGAATAGATCATTAGTGTTTCAGTTTAACCATTGAAGCATAAAGTCTCTTAATAGAGATGGACTTAAAAGTGTTTTACAATTGAGATAAATCCCAAGGAGTATCAAAAATTTTGATCATAAAAGTAGCATTGGATATACCTGATACCTATTGATAGGCCAAGTGAGTGTTTGATCAAGGATGGTAGCATTAGATGCCAGATACTAGGTGACCAACTATCTTTTAAATCCTCTAACAAGGTCACACCTAACAGTGTGTTTGTAACCTTTAACAAGGTTGGCTCCTAATAGAGCTCACTTCAGAAGAGTGAAAATTTGGGGTACCGGTCCCAGTGGTTTTTTCCTTTAACAGGGTTTCCATGTTAAAAAAACATGTGTTATGTGTTTATATTTTATGACTTTAGTGTTTTACATTTCACATATGCCATTCTAGATTTATAGGTATACTCTGCATATTGACTGTGTTTCGGTAAATAGTTAACTTCTTATCGGTAATCATATAGAAGAGAGATTTACAAAGAAATCTGACAAGGAGAAAATTGATATAAGTATTTCAAGGCATTCATTTTGTAGGATAGAAGATAACTTGAGACATTATTTGTGGTTATAAGTTTAAGGTTTGATTTAAGGATTAATTTTTGAGGCCACTGATTCACCCCCCCTCTCAGTTATTACTAACAATTGGTATCATATCTTGTATGCTTAGAAGGAAGGTTTTAAGACCTAAGCTAAAGATCACAAGATCAATAGATGAGATGTGCCCAAGTTGAAAAAAGATCATTTTCCTTCATGGAAGAGAAAAATAAGACTCCATTTATCACGTATTGGAAATGATGTTACTCAATACTTAGATACTGAATATGGGTTTCACACAGGAGCACCAATAATTAAACAATTGAGAGAGAAGCATGAGCACAACTGCATGATGATAGAGCTTGCTTCCTCACTCTACAATGTTGAATTTGAAGATGTCAAAACCTACAAGACTACAAAGCAGATGTGGGACAAATTAATCCTTGTACATGGTGGTGACAAGAATGTTTTGAGAGCTAAGGCAGAAAGCCTTAGAGGAAAGTTTGATGATCTCAAAATGAAATAAGGTGAAAACATCACTCAGTACATCATAGGAATCAAAGAGGTATTCAATTCTATCCGAGGATTTGGAGGTGTACTAGAAGAAGATACAGTGGTAAGTAAAATTCTAAGAACCTTACTGCCTACTTATGCTATTAGAGTATCTGCCATTCAAGAAATGAGAGCAGTAGAAAATAGAAATGTTACTCTAGATAGTTTGATTGGAAGATTGATTTCATTTGAGATGAATAACTTTGATAATAGTGTCTTACCGAACATAGAGTTTGCATTCAAAACCTCTATGAGAATAATTAAATCAATTCATAAACACACTATGAGATAAGATGGTGATAGTGAAAGTGAAGAAGAAGATATTGATGAAATTGAAGCACTTATGGCTAGAAGAATGCAGAGAGGCAAAGGTAAATTACCACTTGTTTGTTTTAATTGTAAAGAGATTGGACACTTTGTTGCAAGATGTTCTAACAGTAGAAAAGATGATAGAAGTAATGACAGATCATTTGAAAACAAGTCTGACAGAGGTGATTACAGAAGCTACTGATAATTAGAAAGAAGAGATACCTGAGACTACAAGGACAAAGGAAAGAAGGCCAGTTACCTAGAAAAATGCAAAGATGATGATACTGACACCAAATCTAAGGAAGACATCAAGATGGTGTTTGTGGAAGTAAAAGATGATTTAGATGATGATGAAGAAATGTATGTAGAAACTGCACTCATATCTAAAGTTAGTAAAAATGATGTCTGGATCATAGATAGTGGCTGCACTCACCATATGACTAGTGATAAGCAAAAGTTTGAGACTTTTGAACACTATAAAGGTGGTTTAGTAAGAATGGGTAATGACACACCTTGGCCAGTTGAAGGTAGAGGAACCATAATGTTGAATAACCAGATAAAATGTAAAAATTCTTATTGAGTAAATGGATAAAATTATAATCTATTGAGTGTTTCTCAATTGAATAATTCAGGTCATAGAGTAGCATTTGAAAATAAGAAGTCAAAGATCTTCAATAAATCAGGAAATCTGATTGGTATCAGTGAGCAGACAAAAGGTAACTTATTCTATATGAATGATACTGACACCACTTATTTTATTGCTACAAATGTAGACATATGGTTGTGGCACAAAATATTGTGTCATGTGAGATTTGACAACATGATAAAGATCAGAAAAAAGAGAAATGTCAGAGGCTTATCGATGATGATCAAGCCCAACAACATCATGTGTAAGAATTGTCAAAAAGGTAAGATGACAAAGTCTAGTTTCAAAAGAAAAACCCATACTTCTGATGCCATTCTAGAATTAGTCCATACTAATTAATGTGGATGTATGAGGACAAAGAGTTATTATAGAGATAGATATTTTATTCTCTCTGTTGATGATTAATCTAGAATGATGACAGTCATGTTTCTAAAACATAAATCTGAAGAATTTAAGATGTTTAAATGGTATAAGGAAATGGTTGAGAAACAAAGTGGTAAAGAATTGAAATCCTTAAGGTCAGATAGAGGAGGGGAATTTAGTTCAGATGAATTCACTAACTTTTGTAATGAGCATGGAATTAGAAGATAGGTCTCTGCATGAAGAACACCATAGAAAAATGGAACTGCGGAAAGAAGGAATAGATCCATAGTTGATTGTGTAAGGACACTAATGATAGAGAAAGGTGTCACCCAAATATTTTGGAGAGAAGCTATTAGTACTTTTTTTTATACATTGAACAGGGTACAATTGAAGAAAGACACCAAAAAGACACCTTATGAGCTTTGGCATGGATATACACCCAATGTAAGTTATTTCAAAAAATTTTGCAATCAGTGTTATATCTTTAAAGATGATAGAAATGGAAAACTTGACTCCAAGAGTGGTGAAGGAATATTTCTATGGTATTCCACCAAGAGCAAGGCTTATAAATGTCTAAATAAAGCCTCTAACAAAATTGTTGAAAGTGCAAATGTAAAGATAGATGAATTTGCAGAGAAGAATGAAAAGGAAAGCACTAAAGAACCAGAGGACTACAATAGGTTTTCTTATAATGATGAACCTAAAAATCTACTTGACCAACAATGTAGAGCTACTAGGCAATAGATCATTGCACCTGGGCATCGGGTTGCAAATACCGATGATCAGAATATTGCTCAAGATGATGCGCAAAGTGATGGAGAATAAAATGAAGAAAAAAATGATGATCAAGCTGATAGACAAAGAGATGAACCTATACTTGCAAGATATGTCAGAAATAATCATCCACAGAACCAGGTCATAGGAGATAAAAAGGCTCGTATGAGAACTAGAAGTAAGTCTCTAAATATAGGATGTCTTATTTGTGATTATGAGCCCAAATATGTCAATGTTTCACTAGATAATAATGAATGGTAAGTGATATGAATGAAGAGATTGAGCATATTGATAAAAACAATACATGGACACTTTTACTGAGACTAGATGACAAGAATGTCATCGGTATAAAATGGATATTCAAGATTAAACTGAATGAGAATGGTGAAGTCACCAGAAATAAAGAAAGACTAGTATGCAAGGGGTATGCACAAGAAGAAGGAATTGACTATAGAGAGATCTTTACACCCGTTGCTAGGTTAGAAGGAGTGAGAATATTACTTTCTTATGCTACATGTAAAGGATTCAAGGTATATCAAATGGATGTCAAGTCTGCATTCCTAAATGGAATACTTGAAGAAGAGGTATACATTGAACAACTAGAAGGGTTTGTTGATCCAGACAAGAGGGACATGGTATGTAGACTACAAAAATCCTTGTATAGATCGAAACAAGCACCTTGAGCCTGGTATGAAAGACTTCATTCCTGTCTTATAAGTATTGGATTTGTAAGGACTAGTGAAAACAGTAATGTTTATTTGAAGGAAGATACTAATGCTAACATTTTGATTGCTAAGATATTTTTTGATGCCATCATATTTAGAGGCAATGATATTCTATCCAAATCATTTGCAAATGAAATGAGAAAAGAGTTTGAGATGTCTATATTTGGAGAGATCAATTTCTTTCTTGGTTTATAGATCATGCAACAAAATGAAGGTATTTTCATTACGCAATCCAAGTACATAAAAAAAGTACTAAAAATATTCAAAATGGAAGAGTCCAAACCAGTTGGAACACCGATGGCAACTGGATGTAAGCTGACAAAGGAAGACAAGTCATCAGAGGTAAATCAGACTTTGTATAAATCAATGATTGGAAAACTCATGTATGTTGTACACACTAGACCATATATTGCACATGCAGTAGGAATAGTTGCAAGATTTTCTGCTAATCTCAGAGAATCACATATGACTGTTGTGAAAAGAATCCTAAGATATCTAAATAATACCGAGGAATATGGCTTATGGTATAGAAGAGAAGTAAAATTTTAACTAAAGATCTTTACCGATGCTGATTAGGCTAGAAATATTGATGACCGAAAGAGCACAACTAGAGGATCATTATTTATGGGTGACAAACTTGTCACATAGATCAGAAAAAAGAAAGGATGCATCTCTCAGTCTATTGCAAAAGCTGAGTATGTTGCTGCTGCTACAAACTACTCAATTATTGCATGGATCAAATAGTTACTAGAAGGTATGCATATGAAAATTTTAGAACCACTAATTATCTATTATGATAATACAAGTGCAATAAACATTTCCAAGAATCCATTCATGCATGCTAAAACAAAACACATTTCCATCAAGTATCATTATTTGAGAGAACAAGTTTAGGAAAAGGAGGTGATACTTGAATATGTGCAATCAAAAGATCAATTGGCCGATATCTTTACCAAGCCACTACCCAAGGATGCATTTGAGTACTTGAGAAAGAGACTAGGGGTCAGACCCTTGTCTACTGGTCTGTAAGCTAACTAGAAGGCTGCATCAGCCTACATATTATCAGAATATCATTCATGTTGATGCAAGAAGAGAGATGGACTTCAAGACAAATATATACACAACAAGGTATTTATCTACTCCGAGCACCAAAGTTATTACCAATTGAATGGAAAATTTAAGGAATTATTATGGATAGAAAAGATCCATTTGGCATTACTATCAAAAACTAGTTTGAAAAGATATTTGTTTGGAATTTCTGTCAAAGGGAGAGATATTTCTCCTTATCATACTGATAAAGAGAAAGATTATATCCATTATCATCTAAGGAAGAGATGTAAAAGGAAAGGGAGAGTACACACAAAGGAGGATAATTTCTAACAAGAGACATCACAAGAAAGAAGAACAATCAAAGGGAGAGAGTTTGAAATAGAAAGAGAACACATCACATCAGAGAAAGAAAGATTCTACATCTGGGTAAGTGCAAGAAGTTGAGTGCCAATTCCGCGGAAGTCTTGTGGGCTTGAAAACTACCGTTAGAAATGGGCACCCGTCTTAGGCTCGGACACCCGATCCAAAATTCAAAAAACGGGTACCGGTTTTTTTCAAAACGGGTGCCCATTTTTTAATTTTTTTTTTTTTTTTTAAATCATTTTTTTATGCTGATTTATTACATTTAAGAAACGGGTACACATTTTTAAACGTGTGCCCATTTTTTAAAATTCAAATTTACCAAACCACCATTTGCATTGGATTTCGGTTTGGGACAGGTTTGGTGGGACCAAGCCTATGCTTGGACCTCCAAAATAATGGCTAAGACATTTGAACACCAGATTTCTGTCTTGCCGTAATTTTTTGAGGGTCTTCCTAATCGAATTTTTTGATGAAATTAAAACCCATTAGAGATCTTACTGTCTAGATTTCAAAAATATAAATTTTATAGGGATATGATAAATTTTACTATTTTTACAATATTTATTAATCAAAAGTGGTACCTATACTTAAAATAGTAAGGTTCACTAAAACTTTAATAACTTTTTTGATTTTAGGTTTTTGAAAAAATGAATTATATGTGACCAATCTACATAAAATTCTATTCAAAATTAAAAAAAAAATTTCTCAAAAAAGTGAAATTTTCATCAAATTATGGTGGTCGTACACGAGAGGTTTTGAAAATTTACTTTATAGTCAATTAAAAATTAATACAAAAAAAAATATTCAATTAAAAAAAAAGCAAAAATATTCTGACCAATCTTTGATATGTTAGGTACCTTCCCCCAAAAGGATTTAGAAAAATTTATTTATTTACTTCAAAATAGGGTGGCCGTACACAGGCGAGGTATGGTCCTGAAACAGGCATTTTGAAAAAGAGGTTTTTAAACATGCCTACTAAATATATTTTCTACTATGTGGGTATTTAAATAAATTGCATATTTGAAAAATAGACTTTGAGCACTACATTTTCTATAGTGGATTTTTTTGATATTCAATCTCTAAGTGCCTCAAATTTTGACATCAATTGATAGACAACTTGAAAATCAGGGAAAACACTTCCACTTTTTACCCAAAAAGTGGACTCAACTTCTTGCTGGCACCCATCTATCTAATGAAGGGATTGAAGACAGAAAGAAAGCTGCAAGAATCAAATCACAGATATTTGAGCTTACCGAAAGTCATACATTTGTAATAGTTACATTATAAAAGCTTGATGAAACTATATATTTCATATTGTATTAGTAATAGTAAAGTATGATAATGTAGTATGTTTCCATCAATGCCAAAGGGAGAGATTGATGCCATGTACCTGATTGAATGTTTGAAGATGTTAAGTTGATGATCATGCAAGGCATTAAATTAGTTAATGTATTGTATTGTCATTGATGTCAACTTGATATAATCTACATGGTCATGGAAATACTGCCAAAGACTTCAAAGAGCCAATGAATCAAAGGCTATGCTATCAGTAACGCATATAAGTCAAGTATTCACTAAGTGACTATATACACCAATGAAGTGCATGCCCATGGTTAGAGTAAAAGAGAAGAATCATAGTGTTACCAGATGAGCTAACGCACAACATTACCGATGAGCAAAGTTACAGTGTTGCCCGACAAACAGAAAACAGAGTAACTCGACGGAAACAATTTTAGTGTTGCCCGATGGAAATGACAAGGATGGAGATCCTGATGGCAACTGAAGTCACACCAACAGAAAAATCAGTTACCATTGATGACTAACTGAAGTGTTGACCGATAGAACAGAGAGTTCAAAAATGAAAAAATGCTTAGCTGTCAAGAGCTATAAATAGACTTAATAGATACTTATCATTATTTTAATCATCTAGATAAAGCCAAAGATAAGTAATTTATTTAAATTTGATTTGTCTATTTGGCAAGAAGATCTCTTTGAGATAAAACTGGAGTTTTCTTTAAATTTGTTTGCGAGAATTATGGATCACACCAAGAATCAAGAAAGCCAAGAAAAGGTAAATCATGTCTATAAAGATTCAAACCCAATTCATTATGAATTGGTGCGTGGGGTGAAAAAAAGAGAAGAGGAAAGATGCAAAAGAAAATATGAAGGAGAAGAAGTCTTCTTTCAGTCCTTATCAACAAGCTGAGGAAAGAGATAGATTCTACAGACACTAATGGATAGTGAGACAGCATCATAGAGAATAACAGTGTGGAGAAAAGGTATAAAATTGATTATATTGATCAGAGAGGCAATGGACTTGCAATACATTTGAAAATCAACAATTGAGTTTTATGTATGAATAGATCATTATTGTTTTATTTTAACCATTGAAGCATAAAGTCTCTTAACCGAGTAGGACTTAAAATTATTTTACAATTTAGATACATCCCAAGGAGTATCAAAAAGTTTAATCATAAAAGTAGCATTGGATATGCCCGATACCTATTGATAGGCCAAGTGAGTGTTTGATCAAGGATGGTAACATTAGATGCCATATACTAGGTGACAAACGATCTTTTAAATCCTCTAACAAGGTCACTCCTAATAGTGTGTTTGTAACCTTTAACAGGGTTGGCTCCTAATAGAGCTCACTTCAGAAGAGTGAGAATTTTGGGTAGCGGTCCCAGTGGTTTTTCCCCTTAACAAGGTTTCCATGTTAAAATCCATGTGTTATGTGTTTAAGTTTTATTTATTTACTATTTTACATTTCACATATGCAATTCTAGATTTATCGATACACTCTGCATATTTACTGTGTTTCAGTAAATAGTTAACTTCTTAACAATAATCATACATAAGAGAGATTTACAAAGCAATCTAACAAGTAGAAAATTGATAGAAGTATTTCAAGGCATTTATATTGTAGGACAGAAGATAACTTGAGACATAATTTGTGGTTATAAGTTTTAAGGGTTGATTTAAGGATTAATTTTAGAGGCCATTGATTCACCCCCCCTCTCATTTATTACTAATAGCTTGATGTTGGGGATTGAGGTACGATAGCAAGAGCCTTTTGTTACTCACTTTCTATCGGTGATTACTTGGGAGGTGTGGTGCATTTTCTAGGTTTCTCTGTCAATACCTATTGGTCGGTTGTAGATGTCTCTACTTTGACCTTGTCTTGGCTTCCAGGCTTGTCTGCCTTTCAAGTGTCCTTGGTGTGTGCATCACTCGGTTTGTCCTCTCCATTTTTATCTATCTTCTCCCCTTTTTCCTCACCTTTGTCTATCAGTTTGTTAGATTCTATGTCAAGTGGTTTCTGTTGTGACTCAGTCATTATATTTATTGCTTACATAAGTAAAGGCATATTACATGGTATTTGTTCATGTGCAACATCCGTAGTGTCCTTTTCCTGTGTTTTCTCAGTGGCAATATTTACATATTCATCAGTCTTTGTATCATTATAAAAATCATCATGAGTTATATCTTGTATAATGATATCTGGTGTTTCCTCTAATGATTGCAATATTTGAGGACTATCATCCATGGCCTTACTTGCCTCTATGGTTAAATCAATGGGATTGAAATCCTCTCTTTCGTTGATGAAAATGTCCTCAGGGATTGGTGTGGCATCCTTTTCCTTGGTGTGACCAGTCTTAGTTAGAGCTAGTACCTTTTTGGGTGGATTAAAGATATGTGTCCAAATATAATTGATCTCAATGTCAATATCTTTGAGCTTGTTCTGCAATACCTTGTATGCTCTATTTTTTTGAAAAAATTTTCTTGGCATACTCCTTCATGGTTGAGTCAATTTCTTAAACTGAGGATTCTGGCATGAATGAAAATAGGCATTTCTCCCCCATCTTCTTCTACATATGTAGTTCATATGTCCACCTAGTTGATATTTTATCTTTTAGCTCTTGTGGAATATGATTGCCAAATTGTAGAGGTACATATTTGTATGCTACCATTATTTTAATGATTGCTTCTATTTTTTTTATGATCCTCAGTAGACATATTTACCCATTTTCTAATTTAATGATGTTGTATACTACCTGTGTTGATGATTGACTCTGCAATCTCATCAATTGTCTTTGGTATTTTTTCCTTTTCTACTTGGATCCTTTGTTCTCTTCTGCTTCTTTAGTATCATCCTTATCTTCTTTTCCTCTCACCTATCTCATCCATTGTCTTCATGTTGGTTTTTTATTTTGAGGATTTTATATTCATATATGTTTTTACTACACCTTTCTTCAATGGTGGTGAGTCTACCTTAGTTGTTTTTCTTCTTGTCCTAGATGCAGTTGTTACATTAGTAACTTTTGTTTTCTTTACCTTTGGAGGCTCTACATATGATTTGGTAGACTCTGAATCACTTAACTCTTTACCTTCACCAATAGGTAACTATTCCTCGGTGATATCTAGTGTTTGTTCCAAATATTCATTAGTTACCGAGAGTTTCTTCTTAAGTATTTTCACCATTTTTGTTTGCTTCTTCCATATTATATTGACTACTAAGCTAGTCTTTATTATTGACTTGGCTTCCTCATAAGTGCCAGATCTTCTTATAGATTTTTCAACTTGTTCATTTAGTAAGGATTTGTTGGTAGCCAATATAGACCCGGTATTTAAAACTTTCAGTTTAGGGTCTTGAACCTCTTTGAAGTAAGTTCAAAGAAGTTCAAAGAGGTTCATTGGTTCAGAGGTTCAGGTTCAATCATAGGTTCAGAGGTTCAGAAACTCAGAATTGCAGGTGTGTGCCATTTTCAGACTTGAAATGTGAATTCAAGATGCAGATTCAGTTTCAGTGATTAAACCAGAATTTTAAAAAAGAGCCATTACCATGCCACTGACTCCCTCATACTACAGCTATGGAGAATGAAGTTTGTGGGAAAAGATGGGATGTTTACAAATGTGTTTAGAATGGTTCCTCCAATAGAAAGGTATTGAAGCAATTGTCAAAAGGCATCAGTGATGGATATAATGCATAAAGAATAACCTGATCTTTTGTATCCCCTGCAGTTTGGAATTGATGATTGTTTGTTGAACCCGATATCTATATATCAGGAATAGAAAGGAAATGTC
>MU225592.1:995443-1032030 GCA_018584345.1 Thuja plicata | reverse complement strand
GAGAACGATGTTTGTGGGAAAAGATGGGATGTTTACAAATGTGTTTGGAATGGTTCCTCCAATAGAAAGGTATTGAAGCAGTTGTCAAAAGGCGTCAGTGATGGATATAATGCATAAAGAATAACCTAATCTTTTGTATCCCCTGCAGTTTGGAATTGATGATTGTTTGTTGAACCTAATATCTATATATCAGGAATAGAAAGGAAATGTCATCAGATAAAGGTATATGTGACAGAGCCAAATATGATACTTGGTAACCAAATGAAGTGGCTACGTGGAGTGTTCATTAGTTGACATTCTCCATTTAATTCTATATACTTATTTAAGGTAGATATAGTAAAGTATGAGCTTCAGGTATCTGTGTAGAAGCATACACACTACATGTAAATTGTTTGACAGAATGCTGATCTGGTTCAACGGCAAGCAGAGGAGAGACAGGCATATTTCTCGTGCATGAAGAGCCAAAGCCTCACCTCCAGCTAAACTTATCAATCTGGAATATAGATTCCATGGCTTTACTAGCACATAGCAATATAAAAAATGACTTTTCATCATTAAAAGTTGTCGATAGAGAGAGCTCTGTGAATTGTTAGACAAATGGTTAATACGATTCAGATGTAGCAAAGTGTGCATTGTGTAACCATGACATCGAAGGAAAATTAGAGCAATCCAAATGTAATGATTAGAAGATGTTTGATGTCGGCTTTGTCCACATCGAGAAGCATCCACAAAGAGCCCGATCTTGATGGAGACCTCGATAAAGAAAAGAGCCGACATAATGGTTGGGTGAAAAGAGCATCGCAACTAGGTAATGATTTGAAGACTGAAGGTGAGAACACTGACTATTTATCAAAATGAAGGCTCTCAATTATGAGACAGTGATGTTGATAATGAGCCTCCGAATTCATGTAGATTTTTTGACAGAATGCCCGAGAATGATGTCAGTGGAAGCTGCCGAATACCCAGTCTCAGCGGGATATAGAGAATCCATATAATCTTGGTAGTAACATATGAAGGAATGTACCTAATATGCAGACCCGACACATCATGACGAGGGGAGCATCTTGTCGATGGTTTCCAAATTTAGTGTGGAAGTGGAGATTAAGTTCTTCAAAGAATATAGCCACCGAAAGAAGACACTCAAAGCGTCGACAGTGTATGTGAACCATTTGACAGAAGGCTTGAGCTCGATGAGCATATGGAGCTCAGGTAACAGCAATGATGAACCAAGGCTAAGTGGAATGTACTTTTATGGTTTGCGACTCCAAGCACTCCAATTACCATGGATGGGATCCCGAACCTTTGTCGAAGATCAATAACATTCTGGTCGATGTGATTGCGAGTTTGGAGAAGGCGGCTGGAATATCCATGTGCCAATATTGATCGAGCTATTTATAGCACTCTGATTTTTCACAATCTTTGCCTGATAGAATTGTAAAACAGAGGACTAAAGCACCTATGGATACATTTGAATGAATAAAAATGTGGAATCAAAGAAGGTGCAAATATTGTTTACCGGCCTCATGTTATCTCGCATGCCTGACTTCATGGTCAGAAGTCATCAAGTTTAATATTCAGAAAAGAAGGGAAAGCCAGATCATTGAGACTTCATCTATATTGCAGAAGGCTTCTTTAATAAAGGACCTAAATATCAAGGAAGTTGATTTAGCGGTGGTTTTAAAATGCAGAAACTACAAAATAGGGGATTTGTCAATCAAAACATGATGAGTCACAAAACAAGTGTCAGCAAAGAGAAATTTGCATAAAAATAGACATGTTATGATAAGTCATTAAAACATTGTGTATATGCCTCTTGACATCTTTCACGATGAGATATTCAGAAACGATTTCACAAAAAGGCAAAAAGAAACTAATGTTATGAGGAGAAAATAGAAAATAACAGATTTCCAAGAAGCGGTTATCCAAACTGAATTGAAACCGACAAGAGAAAAGATAAATAAGCCAGCTGAAGACAGAGCGGGGGWKCCAGTTTTCRGATTTTGCTGGGAGACTTTGAGCTAYAGCAGAAGAGGAGCTGTGAATGTAGGAGAGAAAACTTCCTCACTGTAGACTTTGTGCTAAGGGGGAAGAATAGAATTTTATTCTGATTGTAATGCAGAGAAAGAGGGATTTCATTTTTCAGATAATGATTAGTGTGCAGGAATAGCAGAATCTTGTTATTTTGTTGTGTTCAAAGAAGGATAATAGTAGCATACTAAAACTTTGTGTTTAGATGCTCGTTTTCTGATTAATATTCATCTTTGAATGATATTGATTTCCTTTGAATGCGTATCTGTTACGTCTGATCATCAACACGATTATCTGTGGACTTTGTGCTACAGTTTTTCATGTATTTGGAAAGAACAAGTTTATCTTTCTCTCTTAGTTTCTTTCTGTAATGCACCGTTTAGGCAAATGAATTTTGTAGCATTTAATGTTTGTATCCTTCTATTAGTTAGTCTCTTCGCATCTATCTCGTGTTTACGAATAGATGTTTGTAAGCCTTTATTTCTTTCAGTTTAAATGCATTACCATTTATAGTCTAGTTAATTCATTGTAAATCTTACACGGGGAGCTGTACCCGGATAATTCAGAGGGCGCTTACATTCTTCATAGCAAAGTGACCCAACTGTTGTGTTGCAATTTGTCTTTCGGCCTTGGGTGTTTAGGAGTCATTTTCGTGCAGGTGTTTTGGGAAGACAAATCTGTTAACCAACAGGATTCAATGGCTTTTCTATCCAGATCTATGTCAATTTCATAGTCCAATACTAGTAACCATGTTGTTCTTGGGTTGGCAGATTTGATGAGTATAGTGTTGGTGTCAACTATAAAGCATATCCCATCTTTGTATTGTTCAACTAACTGTGCAAGAATGCTCATCCTCTTCTACATCCTATTCTTAAATGTTTTGAAGTAGACATCCAATAGTGGTATGAAATTATATCCTAGCGATTTAATGTAATCACTACTCTGTGTTGTGATAGGTCGATTGGTGTCCCAAGTGACATTACCAACTGAAGGAAAGAAGTTATGTAAGTAAATAATGTACACATTAATAGAGAACCAAAATTACATTTATTAGATCATGCTGATCTAATTGTTTTCATGTTTTCTTCAAGTTGTTTTAGTAGCAGCTCAGCTTGGTCTAGTTACACTCCCTTATTTACTATCTTGTATGTTGTGTCGACTACTCCACAAGAAATTTTGTTCATTCTGCTTGCTTGAAATATCTTCTATCCTATCACGTATGCACCAAATTTTATTTGAGGGTCGGTCATTGAATTCACTTTTAGACCTCTACCATCCCATTCAGCTCTAGTTACCTTTTCAATCTTGGGGCATCCAGGGTGCCTTAGGGATTTTGCCTTGTCAATGATTTAGTATCCAATTATTGTGTGAATCACATCCTTTATGATTGGCTTAGGTTCATCTAACCAAATTTTACTATCATGCACTCAACTAAGCATAATGTGAATCCATTTTGTCTTGAATTATTTCAAGAATAGTAGGGCATTGTTTGACCCTTTCACTTCAATGTGTTTGCACTCATCCTTTAGGTTTATGACCTTTCATATCTTTTGATAAGCTTCTTCAAGTTCAAAATCTCCAATCTCTACAACTTTGCAGTGAATGTATGTTCAAATGTCTTCGACCAGAAAAACACTAGGTGGGATACTTGCAGATGCTCCCTTTTCATCAGGTTGAGTAGCAACCTAAGGGAAAAACATGTAGTTTGGTTCCGCACAGGTTGAGCCCTTGATTAGAACAACCTTCTTATCCTCTTCCATCTTGATCTTTGAGATTTGTGAAGTGGTTTTCATTGTTTGTTAAAATTTGGGCTTCTTCACAAATAACCTGAAAGCTTGGTAAGTCTAGATACTCACTAGATGCTTGTTGAGAATGCCCGAGATCTGTTGGAGTTGATTTAAAGGGGTTTTGAATAACTTTTCAATTTGATCACTCTGAGTCTCTGTTTGATGAGGAGTTCCTTCTCCTAGAGCCTCTAGCTCTCTCCAAGACCTTCACTCAGTCTTCCTTAGGGCTCCACTCTCTTTTCCCTAACTTAGAGTATTATTTCCTAATCCTCTAACTCACTAGGAACTTCCTATCAACTTCAAACTCAACTCCTTACTCTCTTCTTAGCTTTCTTGCAAGCATGGCTTCACAAGCCTCCTTTCGCCCCAATGGTGTCAAATTCCTAAGGTTGGGATTTCCTACTCCCCTTAGGTCAAATTACACTCCTATGGATCCAATTTTCTAGACCCTTCAACCATTTTCCAATCGAGACCCAAAAATCCAACTCTTTGGCCTTGTAGCCTTTTTAGGCCTATTAGCCCTCCAAAACACTGAAAATGTGTTCTTGCTTCCACAAAACATTAGCAAACCCATAAAAAAAAATTATATTCTTTGTGGGTTTTTCCTCCCCTTGAATATTTACTAGGTCTCAATTTCTAATGGTGTCCGTATAGTAGATTTCTACCAAACCCCTAAAAACAAGGGTTTTGGAGACATATAGACTGGTTTGGTAACTTGATCTTCTTTATTTGATTAGTTGGACTCCTCTAATCTTCTTTTTCAACTAGATGGTTTGTACCTCATTCCTCCTCACTTCCCCAATCTTGATTGGATCATACCAATCACTCTGCAATCTTCATTGCTACTATTGTATCCAGTTACCCTAGCCAGAATGCTCACCACTCGCCTAGGGCATGTTTGTTGTTGGAATTTCCCTAGACCCACACACTCCAAAAGCCATATCTACATAATATATACAATTTCCTAGTGGATTCCAAGTGATCATGGAGTTTGAGCCATGGGAACTCCAAATAAACCCATTATTTATATAACTGGACCAAAACAGGCCAGTGAACTTGCAAAACACAAATAATTTGACAAAGCTTAACCAGAATGTACAAAAAAAGAAAAAAAACACCACACAAAGCTTGGAAGATACACTAAAAACACTATCTAGTCATTCATTCAGTCCATTCAATCCAATAAAGTGATGGATGATGGATCTGTCAAAAATTTACACTGTAAATTGATCCTTCCTTGTGATCAGTCTGTACAAAATGAAAGCTAACTAAAAAATTAGGGTTGGATTCAACTTATATACTCCTATCCCATCTATTTGGACCATTTGGTTGGGATTTGGGCACTTTAATGGCTGATTCCTATATTCTAGGAAATATTGTCATGACAACTTTAACAACTTTTGTCAAAATTGTCATTTTCACATTTTGAGTGTCCTAATTGGTTTCAAACTTTACCAATTGACCTCAAATGGTTAGAAAACAAAAAGACATTTAAAATCTTCCCAATTTGGGATTTTGGTCAACTCTTTGAATTTTGAGTTGACTTCTAGGCCTTAGACTCCTAGAATCAACTAGACTCAAACAACATAACCCTAATCTTTCCAAACCTAAACCATACCTCAAACACACACTAGGGAATTTATACTTAGTCCTTATTTGTGGATGGTTGGCCAAACCCACCTACAAGCTAAAATAGTTTAGATCTTCTTGTAGACCTTAAGGGTGTTTCTACACCATACTCCCCCCTACAACAAAAAAAACAAGTTAGGGTACAGTTGGTTTCAGGAACTCCTCACTAATTACATATTTCTTGAAGTCACTCTTAGCTATCCAAGTGGCTTCTGACTCTGGTTTTTGCTTCCATTTCACTAGATGCTCTATGTATATCTTATGTCTTGTTTTCTTCTTCACCCTTGAATCAAATATCTTCTCAGCTTGTAATTTGTCCTATTCCAGAGTCTTGAACTCTCCCATGTCCTTAATGACCTCTATTCTGTACTAAATCTCATCCATATTTGGCCCCTTGTACTTGATCAAATATTTCACATTGAAGATTTGAGAAATTTACATCTCCTTGGGCAACTCTACTTTGTATGCATTAGGTCCATACTTTGCCAATCTCTTACAAGGTCCAATTTTTTTCATCTATAGCTTGTTGGGTATCCCTTTTTGTAGTCTTGCCTTATTCAAGAATGCCATGACTAGTTCACCCTCTTCAAACTACAATTCTCTTCTCCCCTCATCTTTCTTTGCCTTCAACTTTTGATTTGCCTCTATCAAGGTCTTTTGCACTTGCTCATGAACCTCCTTCATTGATTGTGCAAAATCATCAGCATGCCCACTGATTCCCTCATATCCTTTGAGGTCTCTGAGTTCCATCACACCCCTTGGATGTTCCCCATACACTATCTCAAATGGGCTCTTTCCTATAACTCTATTGGTACTTTCATTATAGGAAAATTTTGCCTATAGAATAACTTGCTCCCAACCTTGTCCATACTCCTTGGTCAGACACCTAAGCAAGTTCCCAATTACCCTATTGATTACTTCAGTCTTCCCATCTATTTGAGGATGATATGCGGATCCATGAGACAAGTTTGTACCTAAGCTCTTCCATAAGGTCTTCCAAAAGTTACCCATGAACTTTACATCCCTGTCTGCAACAATTCTCATTGGTAGGCCATGAATCCTTACCACTTCTTTGAATAACAAGTAGGCAATATGGCTGGCATCATGTGTTTTTTTACATGGTATGAAGTGGCTCATTTTACTAAACCTATCTACCACTACAAATAAACTATCTAAACTAGTTGAAGTTCTAGGTAACCCCACTATGAAGTCCATACTTATGCACTCCCAAGGTCTACTTGGGATGGGTAATGGCTGGTAAAGTCCTGCATTAGATGAAGTACATTTATCTTTCTGACATATGCAACACTACTCCACATACCTTCTTACTTCCTTTTGCATCTTTGGCCACCAATAGAATCTCTCTACTAAGTCCAATGTCTTATTCAATCCAAAGTGTCCACTTAGGCTTCCATTATGCTTCTCTTGTATAAGGTTCTCCCTCATTTAACCTCTTGGAAGACATAGTTTCTTTCCTTTGAATAGAAACCCATTCACCAATGTATACTCTACAAACTCACTATAAAAGTGATTCTCAAGATTTTGACACACCTTATATATCTCTGAGAAATCTGAATCTCCCTCATATAGGTCCTTAAAACCTTCAACCCATGTACTTTGCAACTAAATCTCTTGGATGGTAAGTAGTCTTCTACTAATGACATCTATAACTTTTTTTTTCACTCCCCTCTTATGTTTGATAGTAAAGGTGTAAGATTGTAGGAATTCCATCCACTTGATGTGTCTCAAACTGAGCTTGTCTCTAGGGTTTAGGTAACTCACTGCTTGGTTTTCTGTGAAGACAACAAAATATTTGGGCAAAAGATAATGCCTCCACTTCTTTAAGGCTTGTATAAGAGCATATATCTCCAATTCATAGGAAGAATACCTAGACATAGCCTCATTGAGTCTTTCACTGAAAAGGCCATAGGTTTACCTTCCTGACTTAAGATAGCTCCCATTGTGATGCTACTTGCATCACACTCCACAATGAATGGTTTGTCAAAGCTTGGCAATAGAAATATTGGTTGAGCAGCCACTTCTTTCTTTAATCTCTCAAATCCATCATTAGATTCCTTTTTCCACATCGATTTTTTTTTCAACCCTCCTTTTATAGTCTCTAGGACTGGAGCACAAATCTTACTGAATCTCCTAATGAACTTCCTATATAATTGGGCTAACCCATGGAAGCTTCTTACTTTTGTCCCTGTCTTAGGAATAGGCCAGTTCAATATGGCCTCTACTTTCTCCTTGTCCATCTTTAAGTCACCCTTGGAAACCACAAAGCCAAGGTAGACTAGCTCTTCCTTCTTGAACTCACTCTTCTCAAGGTTTATGGTGAGTTTCTCTTCCTGCAACTTCTTCAACACTAACTCCAAGTGCCTCATATGGTCCTCCTTTGTTTTACTGAATATGAGGATGTCATTTAAATAGATAACTACAAAGACTCCTATATAGTCCTTCAAGACTTCATTAATCACCCTCATAAAGGTTCTTGGTGCATTGGTAAGCCCAAAGGGCATCACTAACCATTCATACAACCCTTATGTAGTATTAAATGTAGAATTCCACTCATCACCCTCTTTCATCCTAATTTGATAGTACTCACTCTTCAAATCAATTTTACAGAAGTACTTAGCACTCCCTAAATAATCCATCAGGTCTTCTATTCTAGGAATTGGAAATCTATACCTGATAGTTATCCTATTTATTGCCCTAGAATCAGTACACATTCTCCACTTACCTCCTTTCTTAGGATCCAACACCACTGGGATAGCACATGGTCTAATGCTCTTCCTTATCAACCCTTGGTCCAAAATCTCTTGGACTTGTCTAGCTATATCCTTGTTTTGCTCTGGTGTCATCTTGTATGCAACCTTGCTTGGCAAAGATGCTCTTGGTATAAAGTCAATTTGATGACTTATCTCCCTCTTGGGTGGAAGTGTGGCTAGTCTACCCTCAAAAATTATATCCTTGAATTGTTATAGAAGTTCTCTAACCTCCTGTGCTATAGGTGCCTTCTCATGAGACTCCTCCTCCTTTGGCCTTAGCAAGATCACATAGCCAACTTCTTCTTCCTTCAGATCCTTTATAAATTCATTCCCACTCAATAACATGGCACTATATTCTGCCTTCTCCATTGTCTCCTCCTCTAAGATGGACTATATCTTGTAGGTGACCCCATCTTTCTTGAAAGTATACTTGTTATCCTTCCCATTATGGACTGCATCTTTGTCATACTGCCATGGTCTGCCAAGAAATAGATGGCAAGCATCCATTGGGAAAACATCACATAGTATCTTATCATGATACTTCCCGATAGAAAATTCCACCCACACTTATTCATTGACTAAGATGTTCTGGCCCTTATTCAACCATGTGACTTTGTAAGGACATTCATGTGGAATTTTAGTGAGCTTTAGTTTCTCTATTGGCTCTTCTAATATTACATTGTCTGTAGATCCTGAATCTATGATCACCTTACATAATTTTCTCATTATCTTGCACTTGACCCTGAAAAGAGCCCTTCTTTTCTTGTGTCCATCCTTAGTGGGTTCTTTAATTAGTATTCTCCTAAGCATCAAACTTTCACTTTTCTCTGAATCTAGACTAACCTCTGAATTCTTGGTGTTGTCCCCTTCTTGGACAGATTTGATCCTCTTTTCTCCTTGTGAGAATGTTGGCTTATCTAGACAATTGTATATAGGGTGCCCCAACTATCCACAATTGTAACATTTCATGGAAGATAAATGAGATCCCCTTCCAAAACCTCCTGTCCTTCCTCTACCACTATTATAAGAACCCCTTCCTCTACTACTGAATAAAACTCTATTGTTTGAATCATGTCCTTGATCTACATATCTAGAGTCACCTTGACCCCTACTGTCATTTCCTTTGCCACTTGATCCTCCTCTATGGCCACCTCTGTTATCTCTACCCCTTCCTCTACTTTTGGAGCTAGAATCTTGTCTTTTCTTTAGTTTTTCTTCCACCTTCAAAGCCATTTGAAAAAAACTATGAATGGAAGTCAGGGTGAAGAGACTAAGCTCTTCTTGGATATTCCACCTTAATCCATTAAGGTATCTTGCCACCTTAATTCTCTTTGTCTCTTGGATTCTTGCTCTAAGACAAAGTTTTTGAAATTCTTTTTTATATTCTGCCACATCTAGGTATTTTTGCCTATGATTTTGCCTCTTCTTATGTAGTTGGATGTCATAATCCTCTAGAAGATGATTCTCCTTCACTTTTTCCATCATTGTCTTCAAATTTTTTATGGGCTTCTTTTCCTCTTTCTCCCTTTCTTCCTGCAAGAACTTCCACCATGTAAGTGCTTGCCCTCTTAGCCTTGACTTGGCTATATTAACCTTTTGGGCTTCTGTAATCCCATCATACTCGAAGTGATTCTCCATCCCTTCAAGTCATTCCATAACCAACTCTATATCCATCTTACCAAAGAACACTAGTATTCCTTCTAGAGCCTTCCCACTCAGTGCTTTGAATGCTTTGAAGAATGGTTCCTCGGGTAGAAGAGGATCAGGATCTGGTTCTACTTCCTCTTCTAATGGAGATTTACCTTTATCTAACCCTCCATGGACTTCTTCTCTTAGTTTTCTAGCTGTCTTTATAACCTCTTCCATTTTGATCTTCATTTCCTCCATTGCCTCTTCAAGAAGCCTATTCTTGATTTGTTGCTTTGACAAATCTTTGGCCAACAATATATTGGTCACCATCTTGGACTCACCTATGGACTCACTCCAATTTGACATACACCAATTCAATCACCCAAGCCTTTAAATGGATCTGATACCAATCTAATGAGGAGTTCCTTCTCCTAGAGCCTCTAGCTCTCTCCAAGACCTTCACTGGGTCTTCCTGAGGGTATCACTTTCTCTACCCTAAATTAGAGGATTCTTTCCTAATCCTCTAACTAACTAGGAACTTCCCATCAACTTCAAACTCAACTCCTTACTCTCTTCTTATCTTTCTTACAAGCATGGCTTCACAGGCCTCCTTTCATCCCAATGGTTTCAATTTCCTAAGTTTGGGATTTCCTACTCCCCTTAGGTCAAATTACACTCCTATGGATCCAATTTTCTAGACCCTTCAACCATTTTCCTATCGAGACCCAAAAATCCAACTCTTTGGCCTTGTAGCCTTTTTAGGCCTATTAGCCCTCCAAAACACTGAAAATGTGTTCTTGTTTCTACAAAACCTTAACAAACCCCCAAAAAATTGGATATTCTTCATCGATTTTTCCTCCCCTTGAATATTTACTAGGTCTCAATTCCTAATGGTGTCTGTACAGTAGATTTATACCAAACCCCTAAAAACAAGGGTTTTGGAGACATGTATACTGATTTGGTAACTTGATCTTCTTTCTTTGATCAATTGGACTCTTGTAATATTATCCCTCCACTAGAAGGTGTACACCACATGCCTCCTCACTTCCCCAATCTTGATTGGCTCATACCAATCACTCTTCAATCTTCATTGCTACTATTGTATCCAATTACCCTAGCTAGAATTTGTTATGCCCTGCATCCCCGTCCCTACATTTTGTGTGCAAAATGTTGGGTCCCCCTTTTTTTTCTTTTGTTTGCTTTTGCTTGCGGTTTTGTCTTTGTCTTTCTTTCCCTTCTGGTTTTTCTTTCTCCAAGGTTTTCTTCCCCGGCATTGTGTCTTGTTTGTTTGCTTTCCGTCTCCCGAACACCGGTCCCGGAGGTCGCCTTTTTGTTGGGAACCGGATTCTGGACTCTGAGATTCTTCGTCGTGATGTTCTTAGGGATATTATCTCAAGGGATCCCTGGGCCTGAAGTCCAGAGGTTTTTCTTATCCAGAGATCACCAGAAGGAGGAGGATTTCCTTTTACCGTGGGTATAAATAGAAATTATCTGTCACTTTCACATTTACCGCGATTAAAACCTTCAAGCACTTAGAGCGAATAAAAGAGCGATTTCAAAGCGATTAACAAAGCATTTACAGGAAATTTATGGTAATCAACGCTTAACATTTTCAATCATTCTCATGTAGGTGTGAGTGCTTCGTGGTGGTGACTCTGACCGTTAGATAACCCGAGCTATTGCAGAGCTCCCGCGGTAACCCTTTCTTTTCTCCACCTTCTGCGTTCTCAGGTTGGTGTACTTGTTTCCCCTTCTCTGGCTTTCTTTGGTTTTCATTTTGCTTTCGTTGCCTAGTTTTTTTTTTTTTTCTGTCTTATTTGATTCGTCGTCTTCTATTTTCACTGCCCGTTGGTGGGTTAGCTCTGCCAGAGGGTTGTCCGCCCTCTGCGCAGAGGTTGTTTCTGTAAATAGTGTAGATGTGTAGATAAGTTGTATATATCTGTTTCTGCCGTGTCTGGTTTCCCACGGGCGTCATCCCGCATTGTATATTCAAGTATATATGTATATAGTTGTAATTTAGTCTATGTATATATCCCTTGACTCTATGTATATCCTTCCAGGTGGCTTGGCTAGCTGGTCGAGTCACACCATTTCTGGTTTTTCGCCTTCAAATGCACTCCGAGGCCAGAAAACCACCTGTTTGAAACTCGACTCTCGGCCGATTTCAGACAGGCAGTTTTCTCTCTCCTCCATGAAGTCTGTCAGAACCTCATTTACATCCCACATGTGCAATCAACTCCAGCCAAGTGGCTTTCCCTTTTCACGCATTCAGACAGTTGGCTCCGCCGTCATCGCCATAACTTCCATTTAATACCTACGCACGTGGCACCCACATGGGCATGATGACTTGGCTTTTCACATATTTTTACCAACGGTCATTTCTCTGGGTTTTGGGTCTCCTACCACCATCCATCCCATGTCTTTGCTAAGAGTGATAAAATTCCCCAGACCCGGATGTTTAAAAGAGTTAAGTTTAAGATGTGTTTTTCTTTTCGGGTATCTTTGCACGTAACTAACTTTTTAGGAAAAGAAAACACCACGGTGGTAAGATCTCTGGACCCCGGAGTAACTATTTTATTTTGATAAACATGTTCTGATGGTCACTTTGTCTCGCAAATTCCTGAACTTCATCTTCCAAACATGTCTAAAGCATCCGCATCATCTCCTCCCTGAAGCCCGGAATTACCAACCACAACAGAAACCAGGGCAGCCACAAAGTCAAAGATGGAGAAAGCCCTGGAAAAGCTTCCTCTCACCATGAAGTTTGTACAAGATAATGTCATTGTGGTCTCAAAGATTGAGTCCAAGGTGAAACTGATGACCGACACAAATGTCAGAACCTGGGTAGAAATGCAGGCCCTGGTAAAGATAATGCACATCTAGTGACAGGCTGGAGACTAGCTCGCGATCATCGTCGGGGGTTCCAAAATCCTCTAGGCAGCTTGCTTCCCATGCTCCATGCAATCTCCAGAGCTTATCTTAACACTGGCTGCCCACTACAACTCTTCTGTCTGGGCTGTTATGCTCGCAGCTGCAGAACCCACAGGGTACCCCACTCCACTGGTGTCCCTCGACCCAGTCACATTCCAGGCAGGCCTGGGTGTCCCACAATTCGATAGGGCCACGGTGGTCACAAGGACTGATGCCTTGAAATAGTTTACACAACTGGAGGATGCTTCCCGGGTGTACATGAATACCTACTGGCTTAAGGCCCCAAAGAGAGACCCGAAGAGGATGAAGATAGAAATTCCCCGCTCTTAATTCAAGGAGAGAATCCAAATGGGGATAATAGCATTAGCCCAGGTATTTGGGCAGCCCTCCACCCAGGATTTTTCTAAATGGATGTACTATTTCCTCCTCGGCATCTCCACCAAGGGAGAATTCTTCAACTGGGAGACAATAGTCTCCAACCACGTCGATCCCAGTTCCTCCAGGCGGACAAGAAGAAGAAGTTCTATATGTCTTCTTACATTTTCTGGGCCCTAGCACAGTAGAGGCCCCACTCCAATGGCCTATTTATAGATGGCATTCTCAGGATTGGCCCAGGACAAAAGGCACCATGGGACCATTTCCCATAGATTCAATGGAAGGCCAGCTTCCCCAGTTTCTACCGGGTGAACGATGCATTCATTTACTACCACCTGCTAACACCCACCCAAGACGTAGGATACCGCCTATCCACTGAGGCGATGAAGCTAGTTAGTAGTTATGGGCACTACTATATTCAGTTTCAGTAGCATACATACATTAGGGTCGTCGGCTTCTCTGGGAAACCCTACTTGTTGCCCAAGCATTGTGGGGACAGGATCGTGTTGCTGGAATATTGCCGACAAATGATGGAGTTGCACATGTTCTTTGCCCTCAAGAAGGTCCCCAACATCTCATTCCCAATCACCTGTGAGAACTACACCTGCAGTCTGGCCACCGCAAAGGAGACAGACAAAGAGCTAAAAGGTTATAACTTGCAGGAATTCTATCTAGCTCGGAGGAACTTTGATCCGCATGGGAAAATAGCAACGACAATGCCCCGAGCTTCTGAGCCCCATCAGATACACATGGAGGATTTCTGTGCTGATTGTCAGGATGATGTGGATGTGTGGAGAAGGCACTATATTAGAATGATAGTCAGAATGATGCAGGAACTAAAGCTCCAGAGATTCCCTCCAGGCTTCTCTGACACCGCCCCCACCATAGATCCCCAGTAAAAAGAAAAGGGGATCGATAAAATGGCACTACCGGCAATGGATTAGGCCGCCTAGGAGGGGCCCATGATTGAGGACTTCACTCGAGAGGTGGTCGAGCGAAGTCACACCTATTTTAAAAGGGTGTGCCCCAGGAGTATGTGTCAAGCCCCCTGACTGGAGCCAAAATTAGCACCACAGCCGGTACCAAGATTGACCCCGGGGGCCGGGACTTCTTCACAAGGCGCAGACAAAGGAAAGGGAATAGCTACAACCCCCTCCGCGTAAGAAGTCCTGATACAAGAATAGATCAAGAAATCTATGGCAGCCTCCCAGCAGATGAGGGAGCAGTTAATAACAAGGCTAGCCACTCCCCTGCTCATGGCCGGACCAATTCATCCCCCTTCCTCCCCGTCACTGGCAGCCCTAATGGTCAAGGCAACGGGGGTGGATCCCATGGAAGCGACAGCAATAGCCGATGTGGGGCCACCATTGGTTACCCGAAGGAAGAGGAAGCACATCAAACAGGTCAAGGTGGAGCCGGTACCGGCACCCAGGACATCCCTCCCCTGAGAAATAGAGATCCTTTCTTCCAGTTCCCCGGAACTGGAGAAAGAAGCAGAGCCTGCAGAGGTCCCAGCCAGCCCCCCTCTGCAAGAGGAATTTGATGATGTATTTGCAACCGATGAGTTCGGTAATTTGCAGGGGGACGATACACAAGCAGGGACTGAAGTCCCAGAGAAATAATAAGAGGCTGCAAACCCAGAAGACTTTGAATAGGAACCTGCACAAGAACAAGAGCAGGAAGCAGAAGAAAAGGAGCCAGAACCAGAGATTATCTCCAAGGCTCAAGAAATGCAAGGTCCGGGAGTGGACCAACTAAAGCCAAGTGAACAAATAGAATCCGCTGGGGGAACTGGACCTCTGAGAATAACCGTAAACCCAGCTGCCATGTTCCAAGGGCCACTCCCGGGAGCACCCTTCAGGCAGGTTATCACAGTGGCCCAAACTGTAAATCTTGGCCCGATACCTCCCCTACTGCCAACAGAAGCAGAACAAGAAGAAGAAGAGCAGCTTGAAGAAGAAATCCCCAAGAAAGCCTACCAAGGTCCAGACCTAGCAATAGACATATAGCACAAGGCTGAGGAGATGGAGGTTGAAAAGGATGTTGCTGCAGAAGAGTTTGAGGTAGGGAGAGAGACAGATGAAGTCCACGTTGAAGAGGAGCAACAGCCACCGGAGGCTGGAAAAGAATCAGGAGAACAAATTCTTGCAAGAAGGCCACCTCTCCCACCTCAGTGGCTGAAAGAAAGCAAAAAGAGAAAAGCCTAGTCCGCTCTGGTAATTCCTCTCTCCCTGGCCGAAATGATGGCCCAAGTTCAGGCCCCGCCGAAGATAAAGAAATCCTGGACAGTTCATACTTTGTGAACTGGGCCAGGCAGAGAAATAGTTTCCGTTGTGGAAACACCTCCCCCAAATGCTGATGAAGTAACCACAGATCCCACAGATTACAATGTTGTAGAGGTATCCCTGGGAAAAAGAGGGAAGCAAGGCGAGGTGGACTTGCTTAAGGAGGCAGCAATGGTAGTAGAAGCCCGATATGAAAAGGAGTCCCAGCGGCTCAAGGCTGAAAAGGAAAAGAAAGCAAACCTTGTGGGGTTGCTTACTGAGTTGGCCAGACCCATCAATTTCGCCCCTCTAGAGACCTCCACATCAGAGGAATTATCGTAGAGTGACATAGACTCCCTGCGAGTAATGAAAAAGAAGGCCCAAGCAGTAGACGAATGGGTCGCCCTACAGATAGGAAACACCCGGCGTTTCCTGGCATCCACTCTCCCGGACTTATACACAGCCCAGAAAGTTATTCATCAGGCAGAAGCACTCATTGAACAGTGGGAGAGTGACGCTGAAAATTACCAAGCATGGATGGTGGAGCTCGAAGAGCTCCTCACCTTGGGAGAAGATATAATTTCCAAATCTAGAATTTTGGGTGAGGAATCATTTAATTTTGTAGGAACTCAGCACTCCAGACTTGACCTCACATTGGAGGTAACCAAGCAACTGGTAGAGTCCTTGCAATAAAATGTAAATACTGTGAAATATTCTTCTAATTTATATAAGTCTTTTGTAATAAAGGCTTCCAGGGCTGATCCCCTTAGCACAGGTACTTATACCCCCAAAGATTCAGTTTTGGGGAGTTTTGATGAGATAATAAATTCCCGGTACCAATCCTCGGAGGGGATAGATGGGGCACAAATGGCAAAAGTAACCAAGATGATACTTAAGGGTCATGATGCTGCAAGAATGGTAGATGAATTTAAAGGAAATGTTCTAGACCTGGGCGAACAAGTTGAAGTGGCCAGGCACAGAAGAGCCAGCCTGAAAGAAATATATGAAGATGACATTTCCCGCCTCCTTCAGGCCTTCAACGATAATAAGAAACCTTGACCTTTCTCTGGGGGCCGGGGAGAACTCAAGTGTTGAGCATTCTTTATTCTAAGTATTCTTTATTCTTTCAGGGCGCAAGTTCCCGGATCCCAGAGTCCCGGATCCAAAATTTTGTATTCTTTAAAGCGACTCATGTCCCGTCCCCGAGGTCGACCGGTCACTTTCAGAGGCAGTTAATAAAATTGTCAGAGGATAGTTGGCCACATCAAAGAGACGTCGACTTGGCAGTTGGTCTTCTGACAGGGTGGTCTTCTCAAGGCACCGCTCGGAGGTACATCTGGCGCATTGGAGATAGGGAGCCGCATTTCCTATTTATGAGGCATGTAGCCTCGATCCCTGAGGGACCTACTTCCTTCCTTTCTCCTTTTCGGCTCTCTTCTCGAGACTGATTCTTCTAATGTATATCCTTATCTTATTCTTCTGACAAGATAGACCTATTCCATCTCCAGGTCTTTTGTAGGGTGGCGCAGGTAGTACCGGCCCCCAGATATCGTATTTTATTAAGGCATGATGTAAATAGGGTTAGGGTTAGAAGAGAGTTGTATAAATAGGCAAATCGGCCCATTTCCAAGGGTCAACGAAATTGATGATTTTGTTGTCCATAGCAATAGCAGAAGTAATTTCTCTTTTTTCTTAAGTTGCAGAGCTCAATGCTCCATTGTTCTATTCTCAATAGTTAGATGTTCCCCTAGAGCCGCCATTGTATCACGCACCAGTGCTTGCTGGAAGAAATATTAATAAATAAGGAAGAATTCTTGGCAATGATGTTGTTGGCATTCCTGCTTCTAAGTTAATGGTATTTCATGTTTTGATGTGCTTTATGTCTTCTATTCTGGTATGTTAAAGTAGATTAATGACCTCTTTATTCTCGCTACTGATAAAATGCTAGCTGATGGTAATGTGTTTCTTCGGTATTTAGTGTAGTTTATCATAGTATTATCGATGTTCCAGACATTTTAGCATGACTGTAGTTAGATGAAATACTTGTAACCCTGCAAGATCTTTTTCATTTTATTTGTTAAGTATAGAACGCTTGGGAAAACCTCACTTTGATCGAATCTCTGAAGAAGATGAGTTGAAGAAACCAGCTATCCCCCTTGAAAATAGTCACCTCTCCCAACCGAGCCCCGCGCCATCATGACTCGACACCCAGGTGCTTGAAGACCCAGAGGATTTATTTCCCTGGACAACCTTTGCAGGCGGAGTTGGCCGATTTCCCCGGAACCCGGTGACAACTTATGACTGTTGGCGGACCCGGTCAGCAAAACCCCGTCAATAGAAACTGGCACTAGAAGGAGGGCATGAACTCATCCCCCTCCCAAGATTCTGATTTTACACCTTCTGAGGGTTCCCTGAGCTATAGTTTTAGGAGACAAGCCTTCAGTGGGATTGGATCTTTCTCCCCAGCAAAATTTGAAAGAGTCCTTAGGTCCGCCCTGAATCCCAGAAAGTTTGTCAAACTTGAGCCCCCTGCTCGAAAGAAATGAACCTCAAAAATCACACTAGCCACTATTGTTTGGGGGTCTAGCATACCTCAGAATACTCAAACTCCCTAGACAGTCCTGGGAACCAGTACCCAAACTACCCAACATATAGTTCCCCCGATGGCTGCATATTTCGGAAACACCGGGTCCCCAATGGGCACTTTTCCGGGTGCAACTAATGATTTACCGTCTCACCCAGAGAAGATCTTCCCGCAATGTGAGCCCTTAGGCTCACGGACTGTAGAAGAACACTTATAGGCATACAAAGATGCCATGAATCGACACCAGATCCAGCATGAAGATGTTGTGACCCGTATGTTCCCCCTATCCCTAGGACAAAGCGAGTTGAACTAGTACCTTAACTTGCCTGCCAACTCCATCAACACTTGGTAGGATATGGAGGACGCCTTCCTGGCTGCCTTCCGCGTACATGTGGACCCAGCCTAGTCCCACAGCGATTTTATCTCCATCAGAAAGGAACCTAATGAACCTCTTGCAGCATTCAACCATAGGTTCCAACGCACCCTGAAGAAGTGCACATGCCCTTTTATCCCATCTCCAGACGTAACCATAGAGACCTATCTCAATGTGATGGAACCTTTTTTTGCCACTCTCCTTTGGAGAAAAACCGCCCCAGTCGACCGAGATACTTTGGAAAAAGTCTACAACCTAGCCCTAGAGCTGTCCCGCGGTCTCAACAAATCCCCAGGCGGGATTGGGCAGGGCACACCTTTCAACATGATCCCCGGTGGAACTGCATATGCCGGGGGCTATAACCCCAATCTAGCAATAGGCACCCCTTCGATGGCGATGAATCCCCCGCTGCCCTTGATAGACTAGCAGGCACGGTACGTTTACCCAGCCTAGACCCAGATGACACCGGGTCTAGAAGCCTTCCCTTGGAATCAGCCGCAGCTGACTCAGACACAACCATCCAGAGTGCCATTCTTCCAGTCATCCGCGACTGGAGGATTGTTGCCCTCGACTCTGGCTAATACTACTACCTTACCGGGAAGCCAACAACAACAACAACCGTCTCATTGTGACACAAACACTCAGTTGACCACCGAGGTTGAATCCCTCCGGCGAATGTTGTCCACCTTGACCATGGACATGGGCCAACTGAAGGCGGGGTCCTAGGCACCCCAGAACTTGAATCCCCAGAGGGGAAATATTTTCTCCGGTCAACAAAACAACAATGCTGGAGGGAGAAATTTTAACAACGGGCCTCGGCCCAATCAGCAATGGAACAATAACGCGAATACCAGAGGCCCACCTCTGAACCAAAACACCAACCAAAATGGTGCTGGACCATCACATTTCACGCGAGTCACAGACTTCCAACCCATGACTAACTGGTGTAGATTGCATGATACTGGCTCACACAACAAGGTAAATTGTGCCACTTTGGAGAAGGTTATCATGATCTCCCAGCTGGATAGGCAGCAATCGCATGATACTACCCCTCCAGAGCCTCCTATCCAGGAAATAACCCACAGTGCTTACACCTATGACACCATCTTCTTCAGGACTTCCGGGAAGATGAAGAAGAATCCAAATTACAGGGATTATTTGATGAATCTATTCCGCCTTTCGAGGCCAACACCTTTACTAACCCACGGGCTCCCTACAACACTCAGATTCAGGTTGGTAAAGGACCAGCTTACGCGCCCACACCTACCAAAGATACTCCTCCTCCCCAGAACAACATGACTGATAGACCTGCCCCTCCAAAAGGTCCTAGCTTTAACCCAGCAAAAGATCTCACAGAGGAAAATTGCTAGTTCCCCAGAGGAAGATTCGATATTACAAAGGCGTTAGAGCAGACCACTACCTCCATGACCTTGATGGAGGTTTTGTTGAATTGTCCTGAGTAGAAGAAGTCTCTTCTGAAGCTCTTAGGAAACCCAGAAGTCGTTAGTCGCCCGCCCAAGACTGTCTCATTCAAAGATGCTAACGTGGCTATCTTCTGAGGAAATAATGAGGATCCTCCCTTCTTACTAGGCCTGAATATACACGGTAAAAATATACATAATTGCCTAGTGGATTCTCGAGCTTCGGGTAATATCATGCCTTTGTCTATTTGTCAGAAGCTCAGATTCCACCCCACCCCATCTAATGACGCAATAATCTAGCTAGATAAGACTGCTGTGAAAATGGTGGGGGAATTGAAGAACATCCGGATACATCTTATCCAGGACCCCAGGATAGCCAGCATCATTGATATCCAGGTGGTGGACATCCCAGAGACTTACGGGATGTTACTAAGTCAGAATTGGTCTAAGTCCTTGAATGGATACTTTTCGACCAACTTCACCCACCTATGGCTTCTGTGGGAAGGAGAATCAAATAAGATCTGGGTTAAAAGCGAACCCCGAATGAAACAGGCCCTTACCGAGGTTGGAAGGGTCAATGAGGTCTTTTTCTCTGAGACTTCTCTGGGGGTGTACAAACCTTTTGAAATCTTAACATTCAATTTTATCCCCGGAGAAGATCCCGCTGTGCTACAGAGAGCTCAAGACCTAGAAGAAAAGATGAGAGTTGAGGTCAACTCTCAAGGCGCCACAGCAACCCTTGTCACACTCCTGTCCAGCACTTGGTGCTGAGTGCACTACCAAAAACATTCAAAGCTCGAGTGTGGACCATGTCTTTCGATCGCTAACCAGCACCTTGATACCCTCTAGAAAAAACAACATGCAACTTATTCCCTAGGACCCAGTGTCCCTATGGATGCGCTCCTTTGGTGCCATCTCCCCAGGGATCCCAAATTCAAAAAACCCCAGAGGAAAATTCTACTTTCACGTCGGTAGTTCGGGAAGGGGACCCCAAGTCCCCCAACAATAATCCAAAGAAAACTACTCCTCCCCAGCCCCAGATTATGAACAATGACTTATGGACCCTTAAGTTCGATGGGTCCCGATCCAAACAAGGCTATGGGGCTAGGGTAGAATTAATCAACCCACGAGGGAAATCCTTCCTCACATCCTACAGATTGTATTTTAACTGTACAAACAATGTCACAGAGTATGAGGCTTTGGTCCTTGGACTCTTATTTGCGTTAAGAAAAGGTATCACCCGCCTCCGGGCTCTAGGTGATTCAGAGTTGATTGTTAAACAATTCTGGAGTCAATATACATGTCATGAGAAAAGGCTAGCCGCATACCACAATCGGGCTTGGAGCCTTATTGAAAATTTTGATGCCTTCAGCATTGACCTTATTCCCCGGCGACGGAACTATGTCCCAGATGCCCTTGCCATTTCTGCCAGCACACTTGAGCCGATGGCCGGCTCACGACTCCAGAGATTTTTAGTCAAAATGGTCCCCACCCCCTCCATCCCAGATAATGTCACCCACTTTCAGGTTTTTGAGGATGATTAGCACATCTTGGCCTTCATGGCGAATGTTGGTGTCTTTGAAGACCAGATAGTGGAGGAACGAGACCACGACGATACCGGGTAGGATGATGAAGATGATGGGATCATGGACCTGCCCACTAACACCATCCTGAAGGGGATGGTTGCATTGGAATGAATCTTCGACTCAGACCCTCGGGCCCATGAGAAGGTGTCATCCTCCTCTGAGGGAGGAAAGTTTGAAAAAGTTAACATCGGCCAGCCCGGTGAAGAAAAGATCATTCACATTGGTACCTCCTGCTCCCCTGAGGAAAAGGAGAAGATTCTCACGGTCCTTCGGGAATACATTGATGTGATCTCTTGGGATTATGAAGACTTGAAAACATATGATACATCTATCATGACCCATACTATTCCCCTGAAACCTGATGCTAAGCCCTTTTGACAAAAGCAAAGACCGATCAACCCCCTGATAGAACCTCTGATTCGTCAAGAGGTAGAAAAACTGCTGTCAGCCTGGATAATCTTTCCAATCTGGCACACTACATGGATTGCCAACTTGGTTCTTGTTAGGAAGAAGAACAACGAGATCCGCCTTTGCATGGATTTTTAAAATTTGAACAAGGCATCTAAAAAGTTTAATCACCCTCTCCCTTCGTTGGATGAGGTGTTGCAGATAGTAAATGGATCCCAGATGATGTCCTTCTTGGATGGATATTTGGGATACAACCAGGTCATGGTCAAGTATGAAGAAAGAGAGAAAATAGCGTTTACCACCAAGTGGGGAATGTTTGCGTACAGAAGAATGCCCTTCGGTCTGATCAATGCAGGGGCTCCATTTCAAAAGGCCATGGATATTGCATTCAAGGGCCTCGTAAATCAGTGCATAATCATCTACATGGATGATTTGACTTTCTTCTCCCGGGACAGGCGTGATCATCCCGCCCACCTCGCTCAGATCTGCGAGAGATGTCGCCAGTACGGAATATCCCTCAACCCCAAGAAGTGCATATTTGGGGTCACCCAGGGGAAGTTTCTCGGGCATATTGTCTCGAAGAAGGGTATATCCATAGACCCTGATAGAGTTGAAGCATTTCTGAATCTACAGATGCCTGGCAGCAAGAAAGAGATGCGATCCTTCTTCAGAAAAATCAAATTCATATGATGATTCATCACGGGATTCACAGAAATAGTTAAACCACTCAATGAGATGATGAAGAAAGATACCAAGATTGAGTGGAGTCTTGAAGCAAAATGGGCATTCGCCCAGATCAAATAGACAATCATGGAGGCCCCTGTCCTAGCTAGTCCAGACTACTCCCTTCCGTTTTACATTTATTCATTTACGTCGCCGCATTCCACTGCGGTAGTGTTGACCCAAAAGGTTGAAGGGGAAGAACGACCAATAGCTTTCATGAGTTCCCCCTTCAAGAACTCTGAAGTCTAGTATTCATCACTAGAAAAATAGGCCTTCGCTCTGGTTCACACCGTGAAGAAATTCTGGCATTACATTCTCCCGAGCAAAGTACATGTTATCATCCCGGACCATGCCGTCAAATCTCTACTGATGTAGAGTGAATTGGGCGAGAGATGGGGGAAATGGATGGCCATCCTCCAGGAATATGAATTAGAAATGTAGCCCATGAAAATAGTTCGGGGCCAAGCACTAAGTCGGGCGATGGCAGAAGAGACTCCCCGCATAGAATGCCAAACCTACACAGTGGAGTCCATCACCCAAGACCCGTGGTATACCGATTTGGTATACTTGTTACTAAACAACAAATATCCAGAGGGGTTACCTCCCCATAAACACCGTGCTCTGCGGATGAAAAGCGCCCACTTCATGATCAAAAACTCTGCGCTTTACCACAGAAACTATGAGGGAGTGTACCTCCGGTGCATCGATAGACACCAAGCTGTGAGAATAATCAATGAATTTCATAGATAGTTTGGAACCGGGCATGGCTCACCCGACGCCACTGCCCATCAGATCCTTCGGGCTGGATACTATTGGCCCTGTATCTTCAAGGATGTTTACACGCACATTAGGAAATGCCATACTTGCTAAACCGTAGTGCATCGTGAGTGTAACCTAGCTATGCCTCTACAACGGGTCTACGAGGCTAGACCCTTTGCCCAATGGGAATTCAACTTCATCAGGGAGATCAACCCCAACTTGTCTGCCAACCACTGATACATCCTTACGGCTACTGACTATTGCACTCGGTGGTCTGAAGCTATACCTTGTAAAAACAATATGGCAGACGTAGTTATCAATTTCTTGGAAGAAAATATCGTCACATGGTTTGGAATGCCCTTCACTTTAGTATGTCACAATGGTCTGGCGTTTTCTTTAGCATAGCTACTTGAATGGACCTACAATTGGAATATCACACTGAAGTTCTCTAGCAACTATTATCCCCAGGGAAATGGCATTGCTGAATCAACAAACAAAAATCTACTTGAAATGATTAAACACCTGCTAGAGAAGAATCCCTAGGATTGGCACCAAAAGCTGAAATTCACCCTCTGGGCGGATCGCATTTGTATCAAAGCCGCCCTGGGGACATCACCGTTCCATCTGGTTTATGGCCAGAACCCTATATTCCCAGTCAATTTGCAGATCCCCATATTACAGTTTATGCAAGAATTCAACAACAGGGACAACATCATGGAGGTTCAGCTCTTAAACCTGGTGTGGATGGAAGAACAGAGAGACACAGCCCTTGAACATTTCGCGCATCATCAAGCGGTGGTAAAATGATGGTTTGATAAAAGAGCCCAATACAAAGATTTTCGGATTTTAGATCTGGTCCTGTTGTGGGACAAGGCCCGGGAGAAGAAAGGAAAGCATACCAAGTTCCAGCGGCTCTGGCTCGGACCATACTTGATCTCAGAAATCTGCGAGGCAAACACTTACCGCCTTAACACCTTGATTGGGGAACCTGTCACATTGCCCGTTAACGGATAGTTTCTTAAGCACTATTTTGAATAAGGTGAGTTCGTCCTAAGTTGTATTATATGTAAAGCTTTCCACTTGTAAATATCTTTTTTGGGTGTCTCGTTGCGAGGCGCCCTGCCTTGTAAGTAGCCCTGTCGGCTGTCCTTTGGGACGACCCTCTTTTCCCGTCTTTGTTTTCATTTTTAGTTTTCTTTCGGTCCTGGTGTTTTGTTCCGTCTTGCAGGAATTGGAATGCTTCACATAACGTTGGCCTCTGGTACAATGTCTACGGCATGGTGAACTTTAAGATCTATCTTTAGCATGGTGGAATCGACCTGGTCTCCGAGGTTGTTTCACGGGTTATGACACATTTTGAGAAATCTCCATTGGGCATTGTCTCTGGGAGCTTGGCAATTAGTGAACATGAATAATACAAGGAATAAGTAATCAGACACGTTGAGGGTAGATCGACTGTACTCTTTGATTGACCCAGGTCTAAAACTTTAAAGAATTCTTCCCGGGTCTGGAGCTTTATCCCCTCTTCGAATATCTAAAAGTAGGTGGATAGGTGAATGGAGTACCACCATTAAAATTAGCTAAGCTTAAGCTTAATGGTGAAAGAAGTACTTCCTTCCCCACCCAGAAACAAGTAAAATAACAAGAGGAAAAGCAGGATAAAAATTTGATCTCTGGGGGAAACGAGCAAATTGATAACTGGTTCGATGTGATTAGTAACCCTTCTCTATTCCTCCCAAAGGTCATCGAATTGATTTCCTTCCCAAGCACACATGACACCACTGATGAAAGACTACAGACTGACCCCTGCATGGTTGGATTCTCTCAGATATGTTTCTCTTTTCCTATCAGACACTTCGGGAAGCGGCTTGTTCCAGTTTTGCTAACCAAAGATTCTTTAGTTCTTAAATGTGCTAAGGCATTTGTCCTAGATAGTCACCATTTGTTATGCCTTGCATCCCCGTCCCTACATTTTGTGTGCAAAATTTTGGGTTCCCCTTTTTTGCTTTTGTTTGCTTTTGCTTGCGGTTTTGTCTTTGTCTTTCTTTCCCTTCTGGTTTTTCTTTCTCCGGGATTTTCTTCCCCGGCGTTGCATCTTGTTTGTTTTCTTTTCATCTCCTGAACTCCGGTCCCAAAGGTTGCCTTTTTGTTGGGAACCAGATTCCAGACTCCAGGATTCTTCGTCGTGATGTTCTTAGGGATATTATCTCAAGGGATCCCCGGGCCCAGAGTCCGGAGGTTTTTCTTGTCTAGAGATCATCGGAAGGAGGAGGATTGCCTTTTACCGTGGGTATAAATAGAAATTATCTATCACTTTCACATTTACCATGATTAAAACCTTCAAGCACTTAGAGCGAATCAAAGAGCGATTTCAAAGTGATTAACAGAGCATTTGCAGGAAATTTATGGTAATCAACGCTTAACATTTTCAGTCATTCTCAGGCAGGTGCGAGTGCTTCATGGTGGTGACTCTGACCGTTAGATAACCCAAGCTATTGCAAAGCTCCCACGGTAACCCTTTCTTTTCTCTGCCTTCTGCGTTCTCAGGTTGGTGTACCTGTTTTCCCCTTCTCTGGCTTTCTTTGGTTTTCGTTTTGCTTTCGTTGCCTGGTTTTGTTTTGTTTTGTTTTTCTATCTTGTTTGGTCCGTCGTCTTCTATTTTTGCCGCCTGTTGGTGGGTCAGCTCTGCCAGAGGGTTGTCCACCCTCTGTACAGAGGTTGTTTCTATAAATAGTGTAGATGTGTAGATAAGTTGTATATATCCATTTCTGCCATGTCTGGTTTTCCCGCAGGCGTCATCTCGCATTGTATAGTCAAGTATATATGTATATAGTTGTAATTTAGTCTATGTATATATCCCTCGGCTCTATGTATATCCTTCTAGGTGGCTTGGCTAGCTGGTCGAGTCACCCCATTTCTATTTTTCCACCTTCGAACGCGCTTTGAGGCCAGAAAACCACCTGTTTGAAACTTGGCTCTCGGCCGGTTTTAGACAGGCAGTTTTCTCTCTCCTCCATGAAGTCTATCAGAACCTCATTTACATCCCATGCTCGCAATCAACTCCAGCCAAGTGGCTTTCCCTTTTTGCACATTCAGACAGTTGGCTCCGCCGTCATCGTCATAACTTCCATTTAATACCTACGCACGTGGCGCCCACGTGGGCCTGATGACTTGGATTTTCACATATTTTCGCCAACGATCATTTCTTTGGGTTTTGGGTCTCCTACCACCATCCATCCCGCATCTTTTCTAAGTGTGATAAAATTCCCCAGACCTGGATGTTTAAAAGAGTTAATTTTAAGATGTGTTTTGCTTTTCGGGTATCTTTGCGCGTAACTAACTTTTCAGGAAAAGAAAACACCACGGTGGTAAGATCTCTGGACCCCAGAGTAACTATTTTATTTTGATAAACATGTTCTGACGGTCGCTTTGTCTCATAGATTCTCAGACTTCATCTTCCAAACATGTCTGAAGCGTCCGCATCATCTCCTCCCGGAAGCCCAGAATTACCAACCACAACAGAAACCAGGGCAGCAGCAAAGTCAAAGATGGAGAAAGCCCTGGAAAAGCTTCATCTCACCATGAATTTTGTAAAAGATAATGTCATTGTGGGCTCAAAGATTGAGTCCAAGGTGAAACTGATGACCGACACAAATGTCAGAACCTGGGTAGAAATGCAGGCCCTAGTAAAGATAATGCACATCCAGCAACAGGCTGGAGACCAGCTCATGATCAATGTCGGGGGATCTGGAATCCTCCAGGAAGCTTTCTTCCCATGCTCTATGCAATCTTCGGAGCCTATCTTAACACTGGCTACCCACTACAACTCTTCTGTCTGGGCCGTTATGCTCGCAGCTGCATAACCCACAGGGTACCCCACTCTACTGGTGTCCCTCGACCCAGTCACATTCCAGGCAGGCCTGGGTATCCCACAATTTGATAGGGCCACGGTGGTCACAAGGACTGACACCTTGAAATAGTTTACACAACTCGAGGAAGCTGCCTGGGTGTACATGAATACCCACTGGCTTAAGGCCCCAAAGAGAGACCCGAAGAGGATGAAGATAGAAATTCCCCACTTTGAATTCAAGGAGAGCATCCAAATGGAGATAATAGCATTAGCCCAGGTATTTGGGCAGCCCTTCACCCAGGAGTTTTCCAAATGGATGTACTATTTCCTCCTCGGCATCTCCACCAAGGGAGAATTCTTCGACTGGGCGACAATAATCTCCAACCACATCGATTCTCAGTTCCTCCAAGCAGACAGGAAGAAGAAGTTCTATATGTCTTCTTACATTTTCTGGGCCCTAGCACAACAGAGGCCCCACTCCAACGGCCTACTTACAGATGGCGTTCTCAGGATTTACCTAGGAAAAAAGGCACCATGGGACCATTTCCCACAGATTCAATGGGAGGCTAGCTTCCCCAGTTTCTACAGGGTGAACGATGCATTCATTTACTATCACCTGCTAACACCCACCCGGGACGCAGGATACCACCTATCCACTGAGGCGATGAAGCTAGTTAGTAGTTATGGGCACTACTATATTCAGTTCCAGTAGCATACATACATTAGGGTCGCCGACTTCTCCAAAAAACCCTACTTGTTGCCCAAGCATTGTGGGGACAAGATCGTGTTGCTGGAATATTGCTGACAAATGATGGAGTTGCACATGTTCTTTGCCCTCAAGAAGGTCCCCAACGTCTCGTTCTGAATCACCTGTGGGAACTACACCTGTAGTCTAGCCGCCGTGAAGAAGGCAGACAAAGAGCTAAAAGGTTATAACTTGCAGGAATTCTATCTGGCGTGGAGGAACTTTGATCCGCATGGAAAAATAGCAATGGCAATGTCCTGGGTTTCTGAGCCCCATCAGATACACATGGAGGATTTCTGGGCTGATTGCCAGGATGATGTGGATGTGCAGAGCAGGCACTATATCAGAATGATAGCTAGAATGATGTAGGAATTGAAGCTCCAGAGATTCCCTCCAGGCTTCTCTAACGCCACCCCCACCATAGATCCCTAGTACAAAGAAAAGGGGATCGATAAAATGGCACTACCGACAATGGATTGGGCCACCCAGGAGGGGCCCACAATTGAGGACTTCACTCGGGAGGTGGTCAAGTGAAGTCACACCTATTTCAAAAGGGTGTGCCCTGGGAGTATGCATCAAGCCCCCTGACCGGTGCCAAAATTAGCACCACAGCCGGTACCAAGATTGACCCCAACGACCGGGACTTCTTCACAAGGCGCAGACAAAGGAAAGGGAACAGCAACAACCCCCTCCGCGCAAGAATTCCTGATACAAGAATAGATCAAGCAATCTATGGCAGCCTCCCAACAAATGAGGGAGAATTTAATAACAAGGCTGGCCACTCCCCTGCTGATGGCCAGATCAATTCGTCCCCCTTCCTCCTCGTCGCGGGCAGCCCTAATGGTCAAGGCAACGGGGGTGGATCCCATGGAAGCGGCAGCAATAGCTGATGCAGGGCCACCATTGGTTACTCGGAGGAAGAGGAAGCACATCAAACAGGTCAAGGAGGAGCCGGTACCGGCGCCCAGGACATCCCTCCCCCGAGAAATAGAGATCCTTTTTTCCAGTTCCCCAGAATTGGAGAAAGAAGTAGAGCCTGCAGAGGTCCCAGCTAGTCCCCCTCTACAAGAGGAATTTGATGATGTATTTGCAATCGATGAGTTCAGTAATTTGTAGGGGGATGATACACAAGCAGGGACAGAATTCCCAGAGAAAGAACAAGAGGTTGCAAACCTAGAAGACTTGGAACAGGAACCTGCACAAGAACAAGAGCAGGAAGCAGAAGAAAAGGAGCTGAAACCGGAGATTATTTCCGAGGCTCAAGCAATGAAAGGTCCGGGAGTGGACCAACTAAATCCAAGCGAACAAATGGAATCTGCTGGGGGAACTAGACCTCTGGGAATAACCGTAAACCCAGCCGCCACGTTCCAAGGGCCACTCCTGGGAGCACCCTTCGGGCAGGTTATCACAGCGGCCCAAACTCTAAATCTTGACCTGATACCTCCCCTACTGCTAACAGAAGAACAAGATGAAGAAGAGCAGCTTGACGAAGAAATCCTTGAGGAAGCCTACCAAGGTCCAGACCCAGCAATAGACATACAGGACAAGGCTGAGGAGATGGAGGTTGAAAAGGACATTGCTACAGAATAAGTTGAGGTAGGGAGAGAGACGGATGAAGTCCACATTGAAGAGGAGCAACAGCCACCAGAGGCTGGGAAAGAATCAGGAGAACAAATTCTAGTAGGAAGGCCACCTCTCCCACCTGAGTGGCTGGTAGAAAGAAAAAAGAGAAAATTCCAGTCCGCTTCGGTAATTCCTCTCTCCCTAGCCGAAATGATGGCCCAAGTTCAGGCCCCGGCAAAGATAAAGAAAGCCTGGACAGTTCATACTTTGCGAACTGGGCCGGGCGGAGAAATAGTTGCCATTGTGGAAACACCTCCCCCAAATGCTGATGAAGCAACCATAGATCCCGCAGATTACAATGTTGCAGAGGTATCCCTGGGCAAAAGAGGGAAGCAAGGCGAGGTGGACTTTCTTAAGGAGGCAGCAAGGGCAGTAGAAGCCCAGTATGAAAAGGAGGCCCAGTGGCTCAAGTCTGAAAAGGAAAAGAATGCAAACCTTGTGGGGTTGCTTACTGAGTTGGCTAGACCCATCAATGCCACCCCTCCAGAGACCTCCACATCAGAGGAATTACCGTAGAGTGACATAGACTCCCTACGAGTAATGAAAAAGAAGGCCCAAGTAGTAGACGAATGGGTCTCCCTACAGATAGGAAGTACCCAGCGTTTCCTGGCATCCACTCTCCCAGACTTATACATGGCCTAGAAAGTTATTCATCAGGCAGAAGAACCCATTGAACAGTGGGAGAGTGATGCTGAAAATTACCAAGCATGAAAGGTGGAGCTCGAAGAGCTCCTCACCTTGGAAGAAGATATAATTTCCGAATCTAAAATTCTGGGTGAGGAATCATTTGATTTTGTAAGAACTCAGCACTCCAGACTTGACCTCACATTGGAGGTAACCAAGCAACTGGTAGAGTCCTTGCAAGAAAAGGTAAATACTATGAAATATTCTTCTAATTTATATAAGTCTTTTGTAATAAAGGCTTTTGGGGCTGATCCCCTTAGCACAGATACTTCTACCCCCAAAGATTCAGTTTTGGAAAGTTTTGATGAGATAATGAATTCCCGGTACCAAGCCCCGGAGGGGATAGATGGGGCCCAGATGGTGAAACTAACCAAGATGATACTTAAGGGTCATGACACTGCAAGAATGGTAGATGAATTTAAAAGAAATGTTTCAGACCTGGGGGAACAAGTTGAAGTGGCCAGGCATAGAAGGGCCAGCCTGAAAGAAATAGATGAAGATGACGATTCCCGCCTCCTTCAGGCCTTCAACGATAATAAGCAACCTTGAGCTTTCTCTGGGGGTCGGGGAGAACTCAAGTGTTGAGAATTCTTTATTCTGAGTATTCTTTATTCTTTTGGGGCGGAAGTTCCCGGATCCCAGAGTCCCGGATCCAAAATTTTGTATTCTTTAAAGTGATTTGTGTCCCGGTCCCCGAGGCCGACCGGTCACTTTCAGAGGCATTTAATAAAATTTTCAGAGGATGGTTGGCCACATCAAAGAGATGTTGACTTGGCAGTTGGTCTTCTGACAGGGTGGTCTTCTTGAGGCGCCGCTCAGAGGTACATCTGGCGCATTGGAGACAGGGCACCGCATTTTCCATTTATGAGGCATGTAGCCTCGATCCTCGAGGGACCTACTTCCTTCTTTTCTCCTTTCCGGCTCTCTTCTCGAGACTGATTCTTCTGATGTATATTCTTATCTTATTCTTCTGACAGGACAGACCTATTCTGTCTCCAGGTCTTTTGTAGGGTGGCGCAGGTAGTACCGGCCCCCAGATATTATATTTTATTTAGGCATGATGTAAATAGGGTTAGGGTTAGAAGAGAGTTGTATAAATAGGAAAATCAGCCCATTTCCAAGGGTCGGCGAAATTGATGATTTTGTTATCCATAGAAATAGCAGAAGTAATTTCTCTTTTTTTTTAAGTTGCAGAGCTCAATGCTCCATTGTTCTGTTCTCAATAGTTAGATGTTCCCCTAGAGCCGCCATTGTATCGCACACCAGTGCTTGCTGGAAGGAATATTAATAAAGAAGGAAGAATTCTTGGCAATGATGTTGTTGGCATTCCTGCTTCTAAGTTAATTTTATTTCATGTTTTGATGTTCTTTATGTCTTCTACTCTGGTATGTTAAAGTAGATTAATGACCTCTTTATTCTCGCTACTGATAAAATTCTAGCTGATGGTAATGTGTTTCTTTGGTATTTAGTGTAGTTTATCAGAGTATTATCGATGTTCCAGACATTTCAGCATGACTGTAGTTAGATGAAATACTTGTAACCCTACAGGATCTTTTTCATTTTATTTGTTAAGTATAGAACGCTCGGGAAAACCTCACTTTGATCGAATCTCTGGAGAAGATGAGTTGAAGGAACCAGCTATCTCCCTTGAAAATAGTAACCTCTCCCAACCGAGCCCCGCGCCGTCATGACCTGACACCCAGGTGCTTGAAGACCCAGAGGATTTATTTCTCCAGATAACCTTTGTAGGCGGAGTTGTCCGATTTCCCCGAAACCCGGTGACAACTTATGACTGTTGGCGGACTCGGTCAGCAAAACCCCGTCAACAGAATTCTCACAACTTGCCTAGGGCCTGTTTGTTCTTGGACTTTCCCTGAACCCACACACTCCAAAATTCATATCTACAAATCATATACAAGGTCCTATTGGATTCCAAGTGCTCATGGAGTTTGAGCCACGGGAACTCCAAAGAAACCCATTATTTACATAACTCGACCAAAACTGGCTAGTGAACTTACAAAACACAAATAATTTGACAAATCTTAACCAAAATGTACAAACTAAAAAACTAACACCACAAAAATCTTGGAAACTACATTGAAAACACTATCCAATCATTCATTCAGTCCATTCAATCCAATAAAGTGATGGATGATGGCTCTGTCACAAATTTACACTGTAAATTGATCCTTCCTTGTGATCAGTCCATACAAAATGAAAGACAACTAGAAAATTAGGGTTGGATTCAAATTATATACTCCTATCCCATCTTTCTAGACTATTTGGTCAGGATTTGGGCACTTTAATAGCCGATTCCTAAATTCTAGGAAATGTTGTCATGACAACTTTTGTCAAAATTGTCATTTTCACATTTTGAGTGTCCTAATTGGTTTCAAACTTTACCAATTGACCTCAAATGGTTAGAAAACAACAAAACATTAAAATTCTTCCCAATTTGGGATTTTGGTCAACTCTTTGACTTTTGCGTTGACTTCTAGGCCTTAGACTCCTAGAATCAACTAGACTCAAACAACACAACCCTAATCTTTCCAAACCTAAACCATACCTCAAACACAGACTAGGGACTTTATACTTGGTCCTTATTTGTGGATGGTTGGTCAAACCAACCTACAAGAAAAAATGCTTCAAATCTTCTATTAGACCTTAAGGGTGCTCCTGCACCACTCTTCTTCACTCTGCAATTTTCTCTTTAATGCTTGGTGAACGAATGAGTTTATGTTGCCCTTTTTATAGAAAAAAATAACCTAAGTGATAAATTAAATACTTCACCTACCACTTGGTTGAGAAAATGTAGATGCTCAGTTAATACGCCAAAGTCTTCAGCTTGGTGAGTATACAATAGTTGGTATAAAGTGTCAACTCGATTTTCTTCCATATGGTTACCAATGATTCTTGGTATATAGTGTCAACTTGGTTATCTTTCATTTGTTTTTCGACGTGCAGTTTAGGCTCGATTCATATTGACCGACTAGAATAGATTCACAAAACATAGCATGCAATACCATAGTGCATCTTCATTCATGCTAATTTGGCATATTCTTAATGAATATAGGAACTGAATTAAAATAAAACTTTGTAGATTACAGTTCCATACTTACTTGTATTTCTTAGGTGGGGGTGGTAGAATCACCCGATCCATTAGATGAGGTGTCACCAACTGTAGTGCTTGGTCCATCATTATCATTGTTTTAAGCTCTCCTCCACATTAGATTTCTCATTCTCCTAGTGTGTTCAATAGCATTTCCCTTTGCAAATGTGCTTGACTCTGTCACTTGGTCTTTGTAGTCTTTTGTCAAGTGACTGACCTTATGACAGTGTAAGCATGCCATTCCAGGGTTAGTCCATTTTTTAGATATTCTAATCTATTTTCTCATATAGTTAGCAGCTACATGTCCATATCTACCACATGTTGTGCAATTTACCCAAGTGTTATAATCCCAAACATATGTATTACCGACTCTTCTCGGTTGATATGTGTTTTCTTATTCTTTAGGTTTCCATACTTGCTTTATCCTTTTTCTGCATTCATGAAATGTGTGGCGATGCATGTTTCAAGTAGAACAATGTTTTTCTATGTAAGATCTCTTCTTTGGTTTGTTGAGCTTAGATCTGCATTCATTTTCTTTGTGTCCATGCTCTTAACAGTTATAAAAATTACCTCTAAATGTACAAGTTGTTTTAGGAATACCTCTAGCTTTGCTCTTGCAAACATTTGATGTGTTTCCTAGTTTTTCATAGTGATTACATCAACACTTGTTTGGTATTTGATTTGTGTATATATTCCTTTGATCAACTTGGTTTGATGAATCTGCATGCTTGGTATACCCCAAACTGGTATTGTTGTTGAGTCTTCTTTGTCCATTCATAAATTCATCTATTCTTTTAGTACTGTCTTCAGCTTTCTTGACCATATCATTATGTTGTTATTGAATCTTTGTTTCATGATTCAGTTTCTAATTTTATTCCTTTAGTTCACCAATAGCTTCCAATTTTCCATTAAGTTCTATGTTCACTCAGTTGGATTCATGACTCAGAAGAACTATTTGATTGGTGATCTCAATACGATGTTTAGTAAGTCTTTGTATCTAAGATTCTTTCTCTTGCAATTTTTTCGTAATCTTTCTCCCGTCATCAATAGCTAAAGTTCTTTCTTGTTTAGCTTGTATTTCATTATTCATAACATCAATCACTCTTACCATTTGTGTCTCTTGACCAATCTAGATTAATTTCACTTGTTTAGTCAGATGTTGATTGATTTCATTTAGATTTGTAATGCTTCCTTCACATGTGTTAGATGTACTACCAGATCTAGATCCAGATGAATCAAATAGATCAGGTATCTCTTCCTCATGATAATAAATTTCATTGTGTCAAGATTCCATGACTTTTCTTTTAGCCAATATCTCTTTCATTTTGTTTCTTTCTTCTTTGTATTGCTCGAAGAAAATCTGTATTTGCAACTTCTTATTCTCAATAATTTTATCAAGATTATACCTTTCCATTGTATGATATTTTCTCTCAAGTGATTAAAATTTTCCAAATAAGAGATCTAGCTCTGATACCAATTATTGAAATAATGGAAGGGTGTACTAAGAGGGGAGGGGTGAATCAATACCCTTATAAACTTTTATTAATTAACCTTTAGTACGCATTTCTTGCATAGCCGACCATTGTAGCTTTTCTACTTCATGCATGCAATATCATAGCATGAATGTAAATGCATGTAAACAAACATTAAAAGATTCATGAAACTCATTTACACATGACAAAAGTATTTGATAACAGAGAAACCCTTGTTAGAAGGTAAAAAATGTGGTGGGGGTGAAACCCACAAAGATTCACTATCTTCAAAATGGAAGGTTCCTATTAGGGCTACAAGTTGTGATTACTTCTGATGATCTTACCCTGTTAGGAGTAACATTTTAGACTTATTAAGTCTACTCGGTTAAGAGATTTTAGCAACACAATGTATGTGTGCACTCAGTTAAGAGATTTACATTAAGACTATTAAGTCCACCTTCTTAAAGGATTTTACTGCTTGCTACAATTCTCAGAGAGTAAAAATAGATATGACCCGATAGCTTGCAATATTGAATTGCTAATTACAGATCAATTAATTCCACAAAATATATGTATCACCTATTGTGATGGATAATACCTATGTTGTTCTTGGTAGCCTTGAATGTAGTTCTTGATAACTGAATTCTTCTTTATCTTTCCTTCTGCATGAAAACCTCAGTCTTATCCATATATTTCCTTGGCAGATACAGTCATCATTTTTTTTGATTGATTAATACATATATATATACATGATTTTGACCTAATTAGGTTTTACACTTTTCTTGAAAAACTCTAAGATCAAAGGTTTACAACTTGACTTTGATCTCCTAGTTTTCATGAATACAATCAGTTAAACTAATTAAATCAATCATTTATGCTTTTATTCATCGACAACAAACGGTTATCGAGCTAAGTAGAAAGCTATTTTAAAGACCAAAATTTATGTGATAAAAGTATACCTACAAGGGACAACACTAAAACATGCAAACATCAAGATTAGCCATTAGAAACAAGATTCAAAGAGTTAGCATGTTTAAAATGAAATTCAAAACAAAGACTTTCACCACAACCTCCGATGAGCTGAACAAGGGCACCCAATGCCTTGTTGATTTGCTCTTAGAGATTATTGTGGGTGTGCTCTCCCAACACAATAAATTAATCCCACTATTTGATCAAAAAATGCAACTAAGAGAGTGAAAAGCTTCAAGAACAAGTATGAGGAACTTGTCTCAAAGCCATCACAAATGATGATATGGATGCAAGATTAATCTAGATTGACATGCAAGATGAACAAAACTATCTAAGATTCATTCTATTATAAACCTAAGATGTGATATCTAGATTCAACAATGAAATAAACATGGACTAAAATTACAATTGCTAAGAAAAATGCTAAATTCTCTAGAACTAAAATGGCATGATAACAATGCAAAAATAAGAGATGGTTTGCTCTTGGCAAGAGCCTCTATTTATAGAGTTTTGGAGGGAAAGGAGGGATTTGAATGAGGTAGATCATATGTGGCATCCACATAGATGCCACATAGAGGAAACAAGGGCAAAAGGACAAGCCAAGCAAAAGTCAACCCAAGCCTTTAAGATTTGAGAGGCTCAAAGTTTGCTCACACATGTGTGAGCGACACTTGGGGAATGGAGTGGGGGACAAAAGAGTTGTTGCCTTAAAGGAAGTTGGTGGCTTCCTTTTTGAGGATTTTCTCACACATGTGGGAGCATTCCATTAGTGCTAAAAAGAGTAGGAATCACACTTTAAGTGTGATTAGTGTGTGTTTAAGTGAGGAAGTAGGTTTATTAAGAGGAATAGGTAGAGTAGGGTAGGAA
>MU225592.1:952281-976270 GCA_018584345.1 Thuja plicata | reverse complement strand
AGTGCTAAAAAGAGTAGGAATCACACTTTAAGTGTGATTAGTGTGTGTTTAAGTGAGGAAGTAGGTTTATTAAGAGGAATAGGTAGAGTAGGGTAGGAATAGAGTAGGTTTCTAGGTAGGATTAATAAGTCTCTAGGTAGGATTAATAGGTCTTATTAATTTTAATCTTGGTTTAGAAGAATATTAGAAATGGGTGGAAATAAATAAATTTAAAATTTATTTAAAAGGGGATTTATGGAGGGTAATGTATTAAATAAGATTTAATACATTAAAAGGGATAGTATTTAAATTAAATTCAAATACTTAGGAGCATGAATCGTATTTAATTAAAAATTTAATTAAATAGATAGAAGAATATAACAAATATAAATAATTAAAATTAATTATAATGTTATGGGAATATTAATTAAATTAATATAAGGACGATTTTGGATGTCTACACAAACTACTTTAGCTGACGGGTGGTTTGAGATCCTCTTTGTCAAGTGAAATGTTATCTCTCGGTGTAGATTGGTGCTCAGTGATGTCTCTGTGTACTGGTGCTCATTAATATCTCTGTAGACTGATGCTCGGTTGATATAGTTCTCAGTGTTCAAAATATTTTGGTGACCACTGCGCTTGGTGAATGTTGTTGCTCCTATTGCTCGGTGATCATGACCGACCAAAACTGTCTGGCTGCTATACTAATGACAACTTCTGATCCTTTAAGGATTATTAGAAATACTAAGGATAAAGTAATGAAACCAATTTAAAGCAATAGATATAGATATTACAAAACTAAATTTTAATAATGAAATTGATATCTATTTTAGAAAAAAAAGTTATGCTTTAAGAAGTCAGTGTCACTCTTTAAAAATGGTGTTTATAGCAACATGCTAGTTTTTGAGGGGGTAGAAAAATGGATTCAAATCAATTCCAAAAAAGTTTAAAATTATATATATTTATAGTCTACACCTAAAATTAGAAAAGACTCTAATTTACTTCATCTTCAAATTTGTAATGGTTTAGCAGCAATATGAGTTTGAATGTGAAGTTTTATATTTCAGAATGTACATTTTAGTATCAAAGTAGGAAAAAATGGGTAACCCACTATTGTGGGACCACCCTTATTCAGATGGGTTCATGTTATATGTGACCTATACATTTAATGTTTACCTCTTATCTAGTTGGGTCCATTGTATGTTTTAGTTTGGATGCTTCTAGCATGAGACCTTATTAGATTTTGTTATTGTCTTGACCAGCTTGTAACTAAAATTGTAATATCCTTTTGGCATGGAAAAATGTGTTGTAATATCCAATGATCTATCTTTTATATAAGTATAGTTTTTTCTTTGGAAAAATGCAATCAAGAAGCAAGTGGATTGTGAGAAAAATAGTGAAGATCTACAATCAGAAGAGCAAAGTTTGATGATAGTGGCAAATATGTAAAGGTAGTAACAATGTGCTACATAGGTTGATAGTATTGTCTAGATCATATGCATTATCAGGAGAATATATCTTTATCAATTTTAAAGAGTTGTATGTACCGTGTCTCTAAGAAAATAATCCTTGGGTGTGTTGGTTGAATTTCCCATTGTAGTTTGGCTAGTAAAATTTTTTAAGTTCCATGTCAGTAAGAGCCATTAAATGTCAAAATCTTCCTGTTCTTGCCAAAGTATTTCCATGCAAATAATTTTTTTTAGGCCTTAGAACTAGTGAAGTGTTAAAATCTTGTGTTTTAGTTCATCCCTTGTTTGAAATGGGTAATACCCTAAGCCCTTAAGTTTTTTTAAGGTTCAAAAATGAAAAAGGCCCTAATTTCCAAAGTCATGGTTATGTTTTAAGGTTGCCTTTTTCGAGTCTAAGTTATGAAATAAGTCATGTGCCTTTTTAGATGGGTCGCCAAGTCTCTGAATGGTACAAGAATATTCTTTTATATTTAGAGACATAGTGGAATGCCTTTGTCATTTTTTCTCAAAGAGAAAAAGAATATGCCAAAATGGTTAAGAGATGAAGCGACAACAATTCATTTGGTGAAGGATCTAACGGTGGTCAGGAAGTCTCAAAATGAACCCTACAATTAGAAAAATATTTGGCGAGTTTGATTTCCTTTGTTCGTGGTGTCTCTAGATCAAATTAGAGTTAAGCAATGAGTTTAAAAGATTACATAGTCGCCAAGTCTCAGAATAGAAAGTGAGTTAAGATAAAGGATTAAGAAACTTGGAGACTACCGCAGGAAGAAAAGAAGATAAACAATTGTCGCATGGTCGTTGATGAGTTCTGACAAGCCAACATTCTTTTCGTGATTAGGAGACAAGTAGTAATATAGAGACACATGTTTCAAAACCTAAGTGACTAAAGTATGCAGTCGCATAGTCTAAGGATGTGAAATAAGTCATCTGGCGAATAAGAGACTAAAGGGAATATTTCACTCTTGTTGCCAGGTCTCCAAGTGAATAAGGGCTTTTATGAAAGATTTAGAGACTTAGCGGAGCCATTGGATGATGAAAGATGAGAGATCAGTGGTTTTCAAGAAGTCTCCAGATAAAAAAGTTAAACGTAATTTCATTGAGTGACTTAGAGATAGAAGGAAATAAAATGTTACATTACACTATAGTCGCCAAGTCTCCAGAATGAATTAAGTTGATAAATTAAAAGTATCATGTACATAAGTCGCTAGGTCTCTAGTATAAAATGGTTAAGTTATAAACATCTAGTGATTAAGTGACATAGACTTAATTCGTGAAGTCTCATAAAGAATTAATATGATCCAAAGACTTAGTGATAAGCATCCTATTAAAATAAAATCTATAGTGGACAGGGTGTCGCATGATAAACTCAGAGTTAGGAATTTGTTTTAGCGAATTGGGTTTCTTCAGTCATGTGATCGCCAGAAGCTGACTAAGGTTAAGCTGAAATAAAGTGATATATGTTGTTGCTAGATCTCCAAAATAAATCATAGCTAAAATAAATGTTAAGCGACATGGAGACAAAGCATGGTCGCTAGGTCGCCAGATAAGGAAAATGAAAAATGTAGTGAAGTAGAGAGTTAAAGCTGATGCTGACATGTTATGGTTGAAAATTCACTAGCCAATAGGAATGTAGAACAATTATGACAAGGTGGAAAGGTTGCTGAAAAGAGCCAATCATGTCACTTTCTAACCTTTGATCAATTTTAATAAGAATTTTTACGAATTTGTCATTCATTCAAATAAGATTTTCTGTCATGATTAGAGGCTATGGCTAGAAATCAATATTAATGGAAAAATGTGTAAAATTGAAGGTAGGAATGATGGATTTTTCAACAAGGACCTATGTACTTTGATCATTTTTACCATAAATAGATGATATCATTGCTTTATTTTCACTTACCTTGCATTCAGAATTTTAGAGTGGAGAATTTGCCATGTTTTCTGTATCAAAGAAAAAGGGAGAATAGTTGCCTATGTGAATAGTGATTTGAGCAAAGTTTTCTATAGAATTGAAGGTAATTGGTGTGATTTTCAGTGCTCTCAAACTATTTTCAATACATTTTAGTTCAGAGTAAGGGTTTCCTGTGATAGATTTGTTTCAATATCAGTATCAAGAATTCAGAGTAGAGCAGAACAGAACAAGATGAGTCAAGCATATAGTGTATCCTCCTCAAGTGGAAGGAATGATGATGTAGATGATGATGCCAAGGGAGAAGGGAATTATTCAGATGAGTTCCTAAAGTTATTGTCAGGTTCTACAAAAAATAAGAAAGCAAATGTTGATATCCTGTTTGATGAGTTGGTCAATATTAGAGATGTGAAGATACCAGGAACATCAGGTTATTCTTTGTTCAGTTATTTCTATAAAAAATGTGATGAAGTTGTGCCTATCTCAAACCCTTGGACATGTGGACTAGCTAGATTGTTAGTTCCTAATGTGTTTGTAGATACTGATTTCATTTTAGCCCTAGCAAACATCTATGACAAACTTAGCAAAACAATTAAGAAAAATGATGGGACTGTGTTACTTGCTTTGAGTAGAAATTTATTTATGTAAGCATTTAACCTCTATTACCAAACATCAACTGAAATTAACCTCAAAAAACAAGAGGAGAGGTATGAAAGGCAATCTGGAGTCGTTAGGAATATGATAAAGAGGCACATGCCTAAGGAAACAAGAAATTATATTGCCCCTATACTAGGTTTGGCACCTTATTTTTACAAAGATATAAACCACTATATGAAATACATTTCCTATGCATTGTATAGAGTGCTAGGGAAGGATGGAGGTGCAAAAAGGATAAATGCAGGTATTTTGATGATTACCTTGGACATACAGGATGTGTATACAAGCACTAGTTATGATTACATCCAGTATATCATTGATTGGATGCATCAGGGTTTTTTTTCTATTAAGAAAAGGGACAAAGAGCCCAAGTTTATGCATTATTATATTTTGATGTATTTATTTCTTTATTTCAATTACCCCATAATGGAGATACAGAATTTGAAACCCCAAAGGTTCCACTTCAATCAGCCCAACCTCATTCAATTTTGGATTAGAGTGTGGAACTACACTGCTAAAGATTGTGACTTCTGTGGTTTTGAGAATTGGATTGTGTATCCAATAATGCAAAGCCTAGGAGTAAACAAGACTAGGTTGCCTGCAAAAGTATTGCAAATTTTGAGGCCATGTGAGTATGTTGATAAATGGCCTAGTGATCATAATTGAGGTGATTTCTACCTAGGAAAAAAATTTACTATGATAAGGGTATATGGATGTTCACATCCTCCTCACATTCTCCCATATCATGTTCCAACTAGGATAGCTGCAATGGAATTCATCTAGCAGCTAATCTTGGTAGATAAAGAACATTTTGCACAACATAGAAAGGGGACATTTACCCCTAGGAATTTCAAATTGTATCAGTTTACAATTGGTAAGAAAGCCATAGATCCAATAAATAATTGGATGAGTCATTACAAGATGAGTGTAGCCTTGTGCAGATACAATGATATTGAAGGATTTATTATGGGAGCCAAGAAGATTCTAACTCCTACCATACCATATAACTATGTACATGAAGAGGGTATGGAGGAGGATGCTATCAGAAAAATTTTAGAAGAAGAAGAAGTAATGAGAAGATCAGAAAAGATCAAAGAATTTATGGAATTGGAAAGGCAAGTCAAAAGAAAAGTGATGAGTTTTGGAGGGTTTTACCCTGATTTTCCTTATCTCAAGAAGATAGATGCAACTATTGAAAATCACACACTTTTGTGCAATCAGATGGAAGAAGCACTAGTGGTGCCAGAAAAGGGACATAGAGAAAATTCAGAGTCTAAGTATGACGATGAAGGTGATCAGGGATATCCTTCTCCCAGAGCTTACCCAAATTACCAAGTTGTACCATTAAATATTACAGTAGAAGGGAAGAAATATGTTGTTGATCTTACAGAGGTCCCATAGCATGAGACTACTAATGATCCTGCACTCAAAAAGAAAAAGGTTAATGTTAGCGAATCTTCACACTATTTAACTTATGTAAGAAAAAAAAAAAAAGAAAGATAGAGTGAGTGCCCTTATTCCTGGTAACAGACCTTATGATCACCAGTTAAGGAAAGAAGTGAGAAAAGGAAAGAAATTGTAGAAGGAAGTTGAAGAGGACATTGAGTTACCTCTTTTAACTGGTATTGATGAGAGGGTGAGTCACCAGCAGAAGTTCCTTGATGATGACAATTTAATCAAAACCCAAGAGTTTAAATATTTCCTTAGGTGGAATAAGTAGAAGGTGGTAAGTGAACAACTCAGATTGGAAGGAGGAGAACTAATAACTAATGATTCTCTTCTAGCCATACAAAAATATGATCCTGAATCTAAGGATATAACTCTTGAGGAGGCTAGGAAACTAGTAAAAGAAAGTGGTATGTTTCTTACTGAGGGTTGGGATCTAGCTTCTGCTTTCATAATTGATCAGATTAGAAGGCAGCCAGATTTGAAGCTAACATCTGAAGAGAAAGTGGGTGAAATTATCAATGGATTTGGATATAATCCAAAGTCCCAAGCAGTGGCAATGTGGAGCTTAGCTCCTAAAGATCAGAAACCAGCTCTACTAAACATCCAAGAGAGCATGGTAGGTAATCTGATGGTGTGGTTAGTTCATAACACTAATGACATGGATATTTATCAGATCTTGACCCATTGGGCACAATTAAATGAAGACAAAACAAAATATTTATCCCAGAGGTGTGATACTTTTGTGAATGAGGCTAGTGTTATAGCCAAAGATAGGGAGATGTGCTACATCAAGATACATGCTCAGGAGAATACAATTAGGGATTTAACTCAACAATTAATGGAAAAGACAAAAGTTATCCCTGCCTCACCCAAAAAAATTATAGATGCAGAGGTCGAGGCAAAGTCAATAGGGGACAATGCAGAAATAGAGGAGATGATCAGTGAGCATAATAAGATTGTTTTACCTATGCATTGATGAGTGTATTTCAGCACAGGATTGTTATCCTGAAGAATAAAACTGATTTGGTTTTAAATGCATATAATAAACTATCTACTCTGCTTGCTGAGGTGATTAATTTTATTAATATTTTAAATCCTTATTTTGCAACTTGGTCTAGTAGAACACAATTATTTGAAAGGTTAGCTTCTCTACAGCCACATAGAAGTGATTTTTCAGAGATAGATATTGAATTTGGTGAAGTGATAGAGAAGATAAATGTAACTTTACCTTTCTTCAAAGGTAAACTAAATCAGATTGAGGCCAGGTTGAGTCTATTTGGAGCAGATTTCAATAGATTCATTCCTCCAATCAAGGAAGAAGAAAATCAGATCAAGGTCTTGGATGTCTGGAGGGGAGAGTTTGATAGCAAGTTTCCTAATGAAGAGGCATTTATTACTGATGTAGAGTTATACATGGATTGATACAATAACATTCTAGATGAAGCCATTAATGCTAAAACTGACATCAAATTTTTTTTAGCAGATGTCAAGAGTATAACGAATGCTAGGTGGGATAGATAGAAAGCACACTTGTAGAGCATTCAAAGATTTAACTAGTCTATCGGGGATGATGTAACAACATGTGATTCAATTACCAAACCAAAAAAGAAGAAGGTTGCTGCAGTAGAGATTGATATTATTGATGAAGAGTATATGGACACATGGTGCCTTCTCTATGAGCATAGGAAGGTTAGTAGTCACAAAAGACAAGTGTAGGTTGTGTGTGTGATTTTTGTACCTATTTAAGCAAGACACAACACTTCAATAGATCATTGCATTAGCTAAAAAGGGGTTAGATGAGCATATACAACCACTATTATTGACCTATTTCTTTCTAACTAAGAAGAGTGTGATTAATAAAATAATATCCCTCATATTATGCTACTATTAGTGACATATACAACTTAGCATGGAAGATTTAAATTAAAACAAAGATACTTAATCACCAAGAAATGCATTCTAGCTCTAAAATGGAGATAATAACAATGCCTAAACATGAAATATGAAATGAAATGTGAGTCTATGTCTATTCTAACAGCATAAAAATGCATTTTCAATATGAGATTAAGGCTTATTTGTGCTCAAAAACACCTTCTATTTATAGAAGAATGAGGAGAGAGAGGGGGGGCAAGGTGCATTAATGAGTTGAAAATCTCAATAATGGTGTGTAAGAGTAATTAATGCCAAAGGCATTCAATAGGAATGGTGGAGACATGGGCTTAAGGAATCTTCATAATGAGTCATTAATGAGAGCCTTAAAGAAGCATGTGAAGGGTGTAAGAGGGTGGCTTGAGAAAGTGGACTTGAGAAAGGAATCTTGAGATTCCTTGAATTTGTCAAGTGGGTGGAGTTGTTAATCATTCCTTAATGGAATGTGACAACATTAGGAGGTGGGTTAGGATAGAATTAGGAGTAGAATTAGATTAGCATGGGGGTAATAGGTTGGGATGGGTTAGAAACCAAGATAGAAGTGGTTGAGATAGGTTAGGTTGGGTTTCAGGTGAATATAAATGAAATGAATTAAACTTATTTAATTCATTCAAAAATAGGGTATTAATTATTTTAACAATTAATTGCTTTTTAATAATCAATAGGACTATAGCGATTTTAATAAAATTAATTAGGCTAGGGGAATGGGTTCATTTGCAAGTGAGCAATTGATTTAGGGGTTTATTTAATTCTTTTATAATTAAATACTATAGTCATGTTTGAATTTGATTTGATTTAATTATTTTAATTTGATTTGAATTGTATGGATATAATAATTAATATAATTTAGTGATAAAAATACCTAGGACATCAAATTTGATTTAAAAGGAATTATGCCAAAGTAACATTGTCATGACATAATTGGGGGTATGATCACACTTAGGAAAAATAGGGTCTATAGTTGGAACAGACCAAATCCAAGTGGTTACATTTGCCCCTCTTTGAATTGATGTGGGAGCAACGCATTGATTCAAAGAAATTTTTTTGATTTTGACTTCAGAAAGGTTGAGAATTCTGTTCTTGGTTGTCGAACAAAATGTTGATGAGATCAGTCTCACACTTGTTTGAAATAAACTAATAGAATTGACTTTGTACTTGGTTATCATACAAAGGTCAATAAAAGATCTTAAAAGATACCAATCCTTAACTTGGTTATCATCCAAATATTGATAATACTGATTCTGAACTTGGTTGTCGTCCAAAAGCCAGTATGAAGCTGCCAGGAGCTTAGTAAGAATCTTTTAAAATGAGGAAACACAAGATATCCATCTTATGAGAACCAAATCTATCTATCCAACAATTCTGACTTAGTCAAGGAAACTATCATGCCCCTAGTTTGTTTGATAATGAAGTTATTTTAATGTTTTTTAAGCAAAAATTTAATTGATGATAGTGTGATCATGCCCCCTCAGGAATGAAATCAAAGAAAAAGAATAAAATCCCTTGATTGAAAGAACGTTTTACTTGCAGGAAGCAGTTAGGGAAAGAAAGAAGAGTAGAAGAAGTGAAAAAGAGAGGGTGCTTAAGAATAAACACATGGTAGCCAAATTAATTATGTGAAAATATGGGTGGTGAGATTGATAAAATGTGCAATTCAGACGGAGTTTTCAAAAGCAATTCTTCATTTTCAGGAATTGTCACAAAAATATTGGTGTGTTGCATAAAACACCCTAGACACCTTTGATCTGGTTCCCGATTGATCAAAAGGAGAATAGAAATGGAGTTTCAATTGCCTAGGAGGAGTTTTGGAACTCCTAAATAGCTCAAAAGACAAATATAAGCCTCAAAAATTACCATTTTACTATTCATTTTCACTTTTACCCATAGTAATTCTGAGAGCTCTGCAGAGAAGATGGTGGTCCCTATGAGGAAGCATCATTTTGAGATGAGCCATCGACACCAGCACCCAAATGAATACCCACCTCTGATAAGTTCTCTTAAAACTACCTTGTAAATTTTGCAAATTTGATTTTCATGCATTTTTGTAGCTTGTACAGCCCTTTTAATTTTGAGTCGCATCCAGTATTCTAGATTGCAACCTATCAAACCCATGTCACATCTGGTATTTCCTGGATCACATTGGATTTTTCTAAATTTCTACATCGCATCCAGGTTTTCTTGGATTGCATCCCATTTGTTTGTTTTTGCCTTGTTTTGAGTTGAAATTTGGTGTTGCATTGTACCCTCTCCATTAAGGATCATACCCTGCATTTGGGGTCACATCCTGTATTTTTAAAATCATACCCCGTGGTCTCAATCGTATCCTATTTTTCCAGGATCACATCCACTAAAAGAGATCACATCATGTCTGTCCAGGATTGCATCTCGTTAGTAGACTTATGATTTTATCCATTTCAACCTACGTGCTTGTCACACACCTTGAATTATTTAGTTGATTAGGAGTCTGCATCATTTTTGTAGATAGGACACTAATGTATCTTTGATTTTTTCAAAATATGCCCAGTTTGAGGTAGTCACATTTCATGGCACATATCCAGCATGTGCGTTGGCCTTGTCTGGACTGCTCCCAGATGAGGAGCGAGTGACAGGTATCTGTTGTGGATTACTGTCTCTCATAGGTTTACTTGAGATAAGGGTAAATCAAGGCTTGTTGATTGCTCTTGCCGAGAGATGGACCTCAGAGCACAACACCTTCGATCTCCCAACCAGGGAGATGATAGTTACTCTAGAGGATGTATGGCGCATACTGCACATGCCTATGATTGGGTATGAGGTACATTTTGAGGTGATGTCTGACATGGTGATTGGTGCTACCCAATGATACTTCCAGGATGATACCATCGTTTACAAATACCTCTCATGGGGCTACATGGTCGATCATTATGATTGATTATATATGTACTTAGCAGGTTTGATTGGCAGCATTCTTATGCCAGATAGAGTATAGCATAGGTTCCTCATAGGATGGGTGGATATGTTAGAGTATATGGTTGTGCAGAGATGGAGATTTGCATGGGGTAGCTGTATCTTAGCTCATATGTACCATGAGATGCATGAGATTGTGTACCATTATACCTGTAGTATGACTATGGGTATCATGATTCTTCAAATCTGGGCCTGGGAGCACATCCCTATTACACAATCTATTGTAGATAGAAAAAGATCACCTGAGCATGCCTATGTATATATGTATGCAGGTCTCCTTCAGCAGCCCCATCTAGGCAAGGTCGAGTACTTGCATTGACTTTTTGATGATATGACAGAGGTCGTATGGCAGCCATATTTATATTATGATGAGTGGACCTCAGATGCTCGATAGGCTCCATATTTATTTTAGAGTGGATACCTCATCAGGAGATGAGATACATTATAGAGCAATTTTTTCATACCAAAGTCATGAGATAGTATGGTTGAGTTTAAGGCATGACATAGGACATTACCGTATATGCCCGATGAGACACAGTTATGGGGAGCCTAGTTGGTATATGAGAGCACTCATCAAGAGATTAAAGACATGGTCAGTGTAGATTGGGATCCCTACCTAGATGTTGTAGATGTAGGGTGCTCAGATGGGTACATAGTAAAGATGCTCCATCATCTATTTCCTTGTTTCATAGTGTCTGATGAGATTATTCCTCGCATAGATGAGCCATTAGACTATGATCTAGAGGACCATCCTGTCATTTGGAGAGGAGGAGCTCAGAGGGATAGGGGTGTTGGAAGACATGGAGGCAGGGAAAGTGGTAGGGATGGAGGTAGAGATGAGAGACATCCTCCTCTAGATGAGGGGGACAATGGTGGAGATGATAGGGGTGGTGGTGCCATGGGTAGCCACATAGGTGGTGCTAGTGGGAGCAAAGAGGGTTGGCGCATCTGATTTAGATTTGTGGCTTCGAGGATAGATCCAGGTCCATTACTCACAGGAGATTAGCAGAGGAAATAGAGGTAGCAGTAGAAGAGATAGCCTGATAGAGGATAGGATAGATCAAAGGATAGGCCTTCTAGAAATAATTCAGGTAGGGGATCTGGCACAGATGGTGATGCTCTTTTGCAGTGCGAGCAGGAGAGAGAGTAGCTAAGGGCACAAATCATAGCTCTAGAGGCAAGAGCCACAATATCAGAGTCTAGGATTCCCATATCAGATGCTTTTCTTGTAGATAGGGACAAGCAGATGGAGAGACTTCTAGTAGAGAGAGACATACAGGCCCGCACAGCCACACATTAGGGAGAGAGGGCCACTTACTACTATGCTCTTTATCATGCGGCAGTGTCAAAGGGGCAAAGAGCGGTGTCATTTTTACGGTTGGCCCAGTAATCAGAGGGGGCCATGCCTCCCCCACCTCCATTTGTACCTCCTCCTCCACTAGATCAGGGAGAGGGGGGAAGCCAGAGCTAAGATAGTTTGTCTTATTTTGTATATCTGAGTTTATATTGTATATCTAGATCTTGCTGAGATCCTCTTTTTGTACATGTCGCATACACACACACACACACACACACATATATATGATTCATTCTGACTCCTTGGTATGCTGATACTCTTCATGTCATACTTTTTTTTATTTTTACCATGTTCGGACACACATATATGCAGATTTTGATCCTGATATGTCTTATGATTGTCTTTTTTATTTGATAGAGTTATTTGCACATGTGATGATATCTTGATTTCTTGATGAGTGAGATTTAGATGATGACATCACTTTATGCATGTCTTGTGTTATCACTGATATAAATATACTTCAAATTATATTATGTGAATATGTAAATGTATGTTTTTCAAATTTTTATATGCAATGTAGAATGTATGGATGCACTTTAGGATGTAAAAGTGAAAATGCAATACATGGATGCTCTGTTTTTGTATTTTCCCATTGATTCTTTTTATGAATGCAAAATGTATGCTATGGATGTGCAACGATATATATATCAGTAATATGGATGGATGTAATTAACTGGGTTTTTAGAAGAAGTAAGATAGAAATCACTTTTGAGAAAATATTCCCAAATGTTTTTATTTCCTTCAAAATGCATCATACAACCTTTAAATGTAGCTATATGCAGACTCTTAGGACTTATCATTGATTAGCAAATATTGCAACATTTTTATCACCCTTGGGCACTTTTTGGAATAGATACAACTTGATAGTACAACCATCACTAATACCCACTAAAATTATGACAATATGAATACTATATTTATTGGTATGTCATAAATAGACTTAGGAATCGAGGCATAGAAGCTAGGATGACAAGATAATCACCTTCCTTTTAATATATCAGAATCTGTCTAAGGCAAGATATTGGACCTGCAATGACCTTGAAAATTCTTGTCCTTGGGTACATTATGCTTCGTATACCTTAGTGAGAATCTGAATAAAAAAAAAGACATGAAATTGTTTCAACCTCACCGTAGTTGACACATAACAAAGATCGAGATATATGCGGCTATCCACCCATAGTGGTAGCTCTTACCATAAACATCTAGGTTAGGTGAAATTTATAGGTTTATTTGGAATAATCACCATATGAAGAAAACCAAGATAAATTAATGCCCCCTATCCTTGCGACTCTTTGTCTTTGCACAGACGTCATGGAGTAACTTGGGAGATATAACAACATCAATTGAGAGTCAAATAAAAATTCATAACTGCTTAGATGCCCCTAGTTAAACATCATTAGGACATAAAAGAGTTATGATCAATCCAAGTCCAAACTGTGCTTAAGTAATACTACTGATTCACTTTTCAAGCACAGTATAGATTCATCAATTAAATTTTTTTTTGGAATTCAAGCAAATATGGCATCCATTTACCTATATACAATCTTGTCACTGTTCAGAATTCAATGGAGGTTTTAGGAACACCGTTCATGTTAGTGCAATCTTTGTGTCATCCTTGTTTCATGAATGTGATAGTGGTAGTGAAAGTATCAAATAGCATCATGTCACAAGATAAACCATCTATGATGACCTAGCAGACGCAACCTATCAGATTGGCAAAGATGTCCCCAGTGTAGAATGACTTATTCCCTAGAACCAAAAAGATAGAAAAATCCCAAGCAAGGATAAGATAGTCGCAAGGAAACAAAGTCAGCATTTTAGCCCAGGTGAAATTGTGAAGGGTTAGTATCAGTGATGCTTTGATAGATGGAGTGCAAAACACAAGTGATGCCTAATTGCCAGGTTTTCACCACTTGGCAAGATCTTTTCTTTCTTTTTTATACCAAGATGCCTATTTTACCAGGTGCTCATCAAGGCATTTTTCTCTTTTTCAAATTTTTTGCTATTTTTTCTTTTTGAATGTTTTTGTAGTATCAAGGGGCATGTTCGCTAGGTTTTCACCAAGGATACCTTTCTTCAAGAATTTTCCATTGCTTTTGGATTTCTTCAGGATCAATTTTTTGAATGTTTTTGGTATTTTATAAAAACTCTTTCACTGTACAGGCTCTGCTAGCTGAACATCAAGTGTAGAACCACTTCAGACGTAGAGTATTGATAGGATCTAGAAAAACATCCCCCTCAGGTGTAGCCAGTTGATAAGCTCCAATCCCAATTAGGTTCAAACTTTCCTTTATGTTCTTTGTTGGGCTGGTTCATAGGATTCTCTTTTAGGACGAGATCCACCACTTCAAATTTTTGTGGTTTGACCCTTTTTTGTACCCTTTAGACATGTGTGCTTGGTATACCTTTAGATGGTCGAATGCCTGTTGTCTGCACTCATCTAGTAGGTCCAAAGAAATCACCCTATCAATGCGGTACTACTCATCAGTAATGAGACCTTGTAAAGATATTCGCAAAGATGGTATTTCAACCTCAATAGGCAGTATTGCCTCAGCACCATAGACTAGCAAAAATGGTGTGGTTCTAGTTGGTGTTCTGATTCTTGTTCTATAGGACCATAGTCCTAGATTCAGTTGTAGATGCCAGTCTCTGGCAGATTTAATCACATTTCTGTGTAGGATTTTTAGAATATTTTTATTGGATGCCTCAGCTTGTCCATTACCTCGAGGGTAATATATTGAAGAGAAATGTTGAGTGATATGTAACTATTCACAAAGGTCATCAATGTCTTGATTTCTAAATTGTCCCCCATTGTCTATTATAATTGAAGAGGGTATCCCATATCTACAAATAATGTAGTTTAGAATGAACATAGCCACCTATTTGCTAGTGGCTTTGATTAGTGGCTTGACCTCAACCAACTTTGTGAAATACTCAGTGGTTGTAATGATGAATTTGTGTCCATTTGAAGAATTGGGATATATTTGTCCAACCAAGTCAAAGGCCCATTGCTCAAATGATGAATGTGTTATGAAAGGTATAAGTTTTCTGGCAGGAGCATGGATGAGATTTCCATGTGTCTGGTATTTATGACATGCTTTCAAGAATTGAATAGCATCTTTTTCCATCGTAGGCTAGTAATAGCCTACTCTGAGTAGTTTCTTAGCTAATGAAAAGCCATTCGAGTGTGATCCACATACACCTTCATGGACTTCCTTTAGTGTGAGATTGGACTCTTCAAGTTCTAAACACCTAAGAAGTCTACCATCAAGACCTCATCGATATAAGTTATTAGTTATGAGGACATAATGCTATGCTATACTAAACAAGGATCTATTCTCATTTTTGGATAGATTAGTAGGAATGGTTTGGTGAGTGAGATAGGCAATGATATTGGCATAGCAGGATTGGTCTGGGGTGTTTAAAGCACAGATTACTTGGTATTTAGGGGTATCAAAGGAAGGATAGGAGAGTTCTTCCACCAAGAATTCATAGCGGAATTGATGTTCTTCCAGTTGTAACATGGATGCCAATGTGGCCATGGCTTCGGTAGCCTTATTTTTTGTTCTGGGTACTTGCTGGAATGTGATGAAGACAAAATATTTCTTTAAATCATCAACCAGCTACTTATAGGGCATCAAATTCTCATCTCTTGTTTGATACTCACCATTGACCTGATTGATAATTAGTTGGGAGTCACCATATACGTGTAGCTCTACAATCTTCCACTCCATAGCTAGCTTAAGACCGTTTACGAATGCTTCATAGTCTAAAATATTGTTGGTGCATGGAAACATCAATTTGTAAGATTTGGGAATCTTGTAACCTTGAGGAGTTATGAATAGGACCCTTGCTCCATAGCCTTGTTGAGTGAATGAACCATCAAAGTACATCTTCCATGGATAATTAGTTAGATGCATGATGGTTTCATCAGGGAATCCAATCTTTAAATTTTCATCATCTCGGAGTGGTGAATCAGCCAATTGATCTGCAAGGACCTGTCCTTTAATAGCTCTCCTTTCTACGTATTCAATGTCAAACTCACTCCAAATCAAGACCCATTTTTCCAAATGTCCTGTTAATGTTATTCTTCTTAGGAGATATTTTCAAGGATCTATCTTAGCAATGAACCTTAGTGTATGTGATAGCATGTAGTGTCTCATTTTTTGTGATGTGAAGATGACTTCTAAACATGCTTTCTCAATAATGTTGTAATTGAGCTCATAGGAGACTAGTGTTCTACTAATATAGTAGATAGCTCTTTCTTTCTTTGTTTCATCCTCTTGTGCTAGATATACTCCTAAGGATATAGCTATATCTGAAATGTACAGGAGTAATGGATTCCCATGAATAGGTTCCATAAGAATAGGAGGAGTAGCCAGGTATCCTTTCAATTTTCTAAAGTTGGCTTCATAGTGTTCATCCCATTTGAAAGTGACCCCTTTGTGTAGTATTTTGGTAAAGGGTTGTGCCCTATCTACAATTTGAGACATGAATCTCCTGATTGACTGGAGCCTCCCTTGTAGTGTCCTCATTTGACCGATGTTGCGTGGAGGAGCCATCTCTAGTATAGCCTTAACTTTAGCAGGATCTACCTCAATTCCTTTCACTGAGACAATAAACCCTAGGAGCTTCCCTGATTGGACCCCAAAGGCACCCTTCTTTGGGTTGAGCCTGAGTTGGAACTACTCCATATGATCCAATATATTTCTTAAGTCATCAATGTGAGTATGTCTTTCTTTGGATTTAGCCAAGGTATCATCTACATATTCTTCCATGTTTTTATGCATCATGTCATGGAATATAGGAGTCATCTCTCATTGATATGTTTCACCTACATTCTTTAGTCCAAATGGCATGAAATTCCAGCAAAAGGTGCCCCATGCACATGTGAATGTAGTTTTCTCTTGATCCTTTGGGGCAATTTTGATTTGATTATAGCCCGAGAATCCATCCATTAATGAATACATCTGGTAGCCTATTGTGAGGTCTATGATCATGTCAATGTTAGGTAGTGGGAAGTAATATTTTGAACATGCTTTGTTTAAGTCTTTGAATTTTGTATAGATCCTGATAGATTTATCAGATTTAGACATGAGAACCACATTGGAGATCCATCCTATGTAGGCAATGACTCTGATAAATTTGGCTTTCAACAATTTCTTTGGCTTTTCTTTTACCAGTAATGTAACATGAGGATGCATCTTTCTAATTTTTTATTTTACGGGCTTGATCTTGGGAGATATAGATATGTGGTGCATGATTAGACTAGGATCTAGTCCAGGCATATCTATATAAGACCATGGGAAGTTGATTTTCTTTTCCCTCAAGAACTCTGTGAGCTGTGTCTTCTCTTCTTCTAACAAAGATTGTGCAAGGTGTACTACTTTAGGATCTTCAATGGTGCTCAAATTTACTGGCTATGTTGGTTCAATCAACATTGAAGACCTTTCCTAAAAGTGCTCAGTGAGGATATCAAGAATCCCATCTTTTTGCACCTCTGAGAGGTTCTCACCATCAGATGCATCTTTTCTCTTTACTATTTTAAGATCTGATACTACCACAAAGTGGTTTTCACCATTAGTCCTCTTTTTTTTTCAATTTTTGACTGAGAAACCTGATATCCTCCTGTGACATGTTTGTGCTCCTTGCATTGGTGGAAGAAGGGTAAGGTTCATAAGCATTGAGATAGAAAGCTAGGGTATAGTCATTGGAAAAGTCAAGTATAGGCGTAGGATTTATGGTAGTCCAATCAATGAGTTCTAGGTGTATTAAAGACAAGGAATCAGACTCTGGGAAGGACAACATTGCATTAGCATCAAGACCATTAACTGAGATGACATGTTCTATTAAGTTAATTTCTTCAATGTTTAGATCAATAAGAGTTAGATCATCATAAAAAGGGTCATTGTTAGTCATATGTGGATCAAACTCTAGTGACTTGTTAGTAGAACTATTATCTTCATCTCTCTATAAAAGGAGGCTTATTGCTTGTAGCCTCTAAAATTCTTCTAGACTTATGAGAACACCAGTCTCTTTATCAATGATTGGGGGAAGGAACTCTTCTTCTGCTTCAAGATTATCAGTGTCATTGGGAGTAGTGTTAGACTATTCACAAGGAGCTAAGGGAGCTGAAAACATGTGAATTGTATCTATTCCAATATCTTCAGTGACGACAGATAGTTCATCCCATTCATAATCATGAGAGTCAGTGACCTCATCATCGGATCTGTTTAAGTATTCAACAATGGTTATTTGATGTACTTGGTTAGCTACCTGTGGATAAAAGTGTGGTAGATCAAGGACATGTGAAACCATGACCAATTTCCCCCAGTTAGGATGTAAATCCTATTTTTCGGGTGTGCTTTCCATAGATGTTTCTATCAAGGGCATTTCTAAATTATATGTTGTTGAGTCTCCTACCTCTTGAATGGGAGGTTGTGCTAACAAAGGGGTGTGAAGATCTTGTGGTATCTCAAAGCTGGGTACATAGCATTCTCCTTGATAGTTGGGATTCTTTGTGCCAACATGTAATAACCTTTCATAGGACAACTACTCTAGTTCATCTATTTTATCACTCCCTTTGTCTAAGGTTGGACTATCTTTTGAAGCAGGTTTATCAGTTTTAGTATTAAAGCCCAGTCTTTTCTTATCTCTAGTATTCCAGAACTTCATGGGTATACGCTCAATAATCCCTCATCCTGTGTCATTTAGAGGCCCCTTTCCTTTGTATCCCATCTATTTGAGGAAATCATATCCCTTTCCATACTATTCAGGGGATATCTCTACATGTTTGACCTCAGCTTCCACCGATTTTCCTTTGTAAAGCCAGTCCAAGACTGTCTGTTCTTCTGTGTTATCTAAAGAATATGTGGATGCCTTTGTCATGCCAGTTGATTTGTGTACTTCTAGCTCCTTGGATGCAGTAGGTGTTAATGTCAAGGAAGGTTTTCTATAGGATCTTGGTGATACCAGAAGTTCTATCTGTGATGGAGTCATGTTCAGCTTGCATTCTCCCATACCTATTTCTTCAAGTTTTAAGGTTTTGCCAAAACTCTTCATAACCATGTCCTTGGTAGTTTCAGGTGAAATCACATCCATATCCTCCTTGTTAAGTGGGATCATACTACCTTCTTTGATATTATTACAAGTATAGTTAGTATCTGCAGGAATTGTCACTTCCACTCCATTATGTGGGAACTTTATACACTGGTGGTAAGTGGATGGCATAGCTTGCATTTTGTGAATCCATGGTCTTCCCAATAGTATATTGTAGGCTAGTGGTAGATCCAAAACTTGACATATGATATTCCTTTCAATTGGTCTGCCTCTGATAGGTAGAACAATAAGACCTTTAGAGGATCTTTCTTCCTCATCATAAGCTTCTATGGTTATCTTGCTTCTAGTGTAAATGGTCTATTCTGAAAGACCCAGTTTCTTGATAAGATTAAGTGTACAAATATTCAATCCTGCACCTCCATCTATCAACACACATCTAACACGGGATTTATGAATAAGGACTTTGATATGGAGGGGTTGATTATGTAGATGTGTCAATGACTTATCATCCTCTTCAGAAAAGGAGAGGTAATGTGGCACTGAGATGTGACTGACCATCGCTTGGAATTTGTCTATATCAATATCCTTTGGGACTTTATTAGCATAGAGAGCTTGTTCTAGGATTTCCCTATCTACTCTGGATATCTTGAGAAACTCAAAAAATGGAAATTTTGGCAGAGGTTCATTGCATATGGTCTAACAAGTCATACTTTTCTCTAGGAATAGTAACTATGTGCTTTGTTGTTGGTTTACAAATAGTAATGATAGGAACCTTGGATGTTGATGTTGGTTTTGGGGGTCCTTTGATCGTGACCTGCACTTGGATCCGTGTTATGACATTTAAGTGGAATGAAACACCTTTGATTGTGACCACATTAATTGATTCAGTCTTAATGTCTATCATATTGGTCACATTATCATTACTGGAATAGGTGTAATTCACTTCATTACTCTTCCCTTTAGATGTTTCTCCTTTTTCATAATTAGGAAATGGTTTATTGAATACTTTATGATCCTCATTGGTAGTGTATCTGTCTACTTTGATCTTACCGCCTTCAATGAGGTCTTGAATGACATGTTTGAGTTTAAGGAAATTGTTGGTCTTATGCCCTTTGTTCTTGTGGAAGACACAATAGGAATTATCATCCCACCATCTTGGTTTGACCGCTGGTTCCTAGGGCTTCGAATCAAGAATTGTGAGAAGCTTGTTATCCAATAGAGTCTTCAAAATGGTCTTGAGAGGTTCTCCCAGAGGAGTAAATGTTCTTTGAGGTTATGAAGTCCATGACTGTCCTTTACCATTATCATTATTTGTTTTGGGTATGGGGGTCATGGCCTTGGTGTCTTTGCTTTCTTTCATACTATTAGTTAGATAGAAAACCTCAGGTTTAGGGTTAATGTTAGAGGTGTCAACTACTCCGTCATTGACAACATTCTTTTTTTGCTTCCACCATTTAGGCTTGGAGTTGGAGTTGTTGGTTTTGTTTTCATTTTGAAGGGTGATCATCCCCCTTTTGACCATGACTTCCTTGATGTGGAGGGCATTCTTAATCATTCTATCAAAGCTTGGTGAGTCTTGTATTTGTAATATGTAGTTTAATTTAGGCACCAGGTTATTAACAAATATTTCCATCTTCTCTGACTCGGGAATGGCCCTTGAATATTGTGCAATGATCTTCCTCCATCTTTTTAGGAAGTGTGTAAATGATTCACCAATCTTCTATTTAGTATTACACAGATCCATCATGGTCACATCATGTTGTATGTTATAGGAGTAATGTTTGATAAAGCATTGAATTAGATCCTCAAATTTTTTGACCTTAGGGTTCAGCTTTGAGAACCACTCCATGGCATTACCTCCTAGACTTCGTAGAACTAGTCGCATGAGGTATGTAGGTTTGTGCATGTATTATATGCTTAGATCACAAAATTCCCTTACATGATTGTATGGGTTAGTTTCTCATGTGTACTTGTCATACTTTGGTCTTGCTATATTAGGAGGAAATGGGATCATAGTAATACTCTTATCAAAGGGGAATGGACAAATGGAGTGCAAAGAGTATGGTGATTTTGGTTTAGCCTTCTCTTTTTTGAGATCTGTAAGCTCTGTTTGCATCAACTTTAGCTATTTGGCAAGAATAGATATAGGAGTTGGTACCTCCTTTTCTTTGAGTTGTTCCACATCATAATCCTTAGGTAATTTGATACCCGTGGATGCTGAGTATTTCTCTTTATCCTTGTCAATCATCTTTTCCATTATCTTATGGAACCTCTTGCTCTGTTTGATTTTTTCATATTCTTCTTCAGTGATTTCATTCTCACTGCCAGACTCAAATAAAGGACGGTCGAATGTGGGTTCTTCTTCTTCATCAGTATCTTCGGGCTTTTGGTGTTTTCCATTGTTATATTCCTCAAAAGCCTCACTCCATCTATGAGTTTCACTATCCATTTATGGAGATTATAGATCAAGTAGGGAACTACAAGATGCTTCCCCTTGAAAGTGTGGTGTTTTAGGAGGCACTTTTGATACTTTAGATGTGTACTTGTTGCATCTTGTGTTAACCATGAAGTTGTGTCTTAACTTTCATCAATGTTTCCCAATAACATCTGGTAGGGTCTCAAACCGTTCAAGTGAGTGTGTCTAGGTGGAGGTATCATTTGAGTTTTGGTAGGATTAAATGATTCCAGCATCAAAGGGTTAAAATTCCCTGATAGTGAGTTGGGAATCAAGTGTTTGTAAGAAGTAGATAGACCACATGTATTGAGATAGATTATGAGAAATTGACAGGACATGCAAGGCAGACGTCTAAAAAAGTGTTTGATATAACAATAGGGAGACCATAAAAGACAATAGAGATAGACTAAAGAGCCAAAAAGGTATCCAAATCAACTAAGAATTTCTAAGAATTTATCTTGCAAGTGCCCATTGTCCTAGATGTGAGCTCCGAGATGCGATCCTAGAAATACTGGATGCGAGCTACTGATAATCCTAGATGCGAGCTTATGTACCAGATGTGACTATGTGCTGACTAGATGTGATCTAGGATACCAGATGTGAGCCTAAATAATACATTTCATTTGGGAAATATAGGATGAAATTTTATGATGTCTCTGTCAGTTTTAATCAGTTTTGAAAATTTCATTTTGGAAGTGCGTGAAGCTCGTCTAACTTGTATTTTGATTTCTGAGACCCGTTGGTGAGTGAAAAATGCATGTGTTGATCCAGGATTTAATTTTTTGTTTTGTTTGAAGATGTTATATTTTTAATGATTTTTCAAACACATCAAACAAATTTGCATTGTTAAGAGGGTGAAACAGACACACATCTTTTTCCTATTTTCTACGTGGAGAATGAAAATCTTTGCTCATTGACTTAGGCACACACTCAAATGCTAATCAGAATATAGCCATCACCAAGCATGCAATGGCTCCAGTCATGATGTTGTATTAGCCGACTCCAAATGCAAGTAAGGCCATGATATGATGAGTGTCTTGAGGAAATTACTTTTTTCCTTGCACAAAGATTATCACCCTTTCGGGGGTGAATCAGGAATTCTTTCAGTTGAAATTGTTGTATACTATTGGGCAATCCATTCAAAATCATACCCCATAGAATTGCACAAGAAAAAATTGAGGCCTATAGCCCTATGAGTATCTGAGTATGTGTAGTCTCGCAAGAAAGATTCAAGTGGCTCCGCTCTACACATACCCAAGCATTTTTAAGGAATGATGTTGAAATTCCATGAACAAAAATGGCTCCGTCTTCTGAGGCTTTAACCTACAAGGAAGAAACTATTTATAGTGAGTTTAAAGGGTTGGCGTAAAACCTTTCCTCACTTGGGTCATTCCCAGGAGATTTTTTCCTCAATCGGAAGGCCCTCTACTATTAAATATGCATACAAAGGATTGGCGAGCATAGGACATCTAGATTTCTGATTCTTTTGAGGAAGAAGAGCATACTCTCCTAATCCATGTCATTTTCTCCTAAAATAGATTCAAACAAAAATTCATTCCCTCAAGCAATGTTGTGCTTGATTTAAAGTGTTCTTATTTAATAGAAAATAAAAATTTTTGAAGGGAAATTTTTCTTGTTCAAGTAATCCACAATCTTTAAATGAGTAGCTTGTTCTTTTTTTGATCCAAAATTAGATGATGAAACTTGTTCAATTTTCCCATAATATTAAGTGATTTGATTGGTTCAATTACTGATTCCAAGAGTAATTATACAATGAGAATTTGCTTGTTCAGTTATCCCCAAATTCTTTTCAACCCATAAACTGAGGTGTGAATTTTTTATTTTCCTAGAAAGGAAAAGAGCATAGTCCTCTAGTTAGTTTAGTGGTAGATTGAAAAATGTTATTAGTTATGGAAAGAAATTACATATAGGTCAAGATGGGGGGCGTTAGCAACCTGAAAAACCAATTTAGTATCCTTTTTTTCAACTCCCACAAAAAACCTTCAATAACAACCTACAAATAATTGTTAGGCTGCAAAAATATCAAAAACACAATTGGTCAAGATGTTAGGGTTAGGAAAATGAAGTGTGCAAATTTTCTAACCAAATGCAAGCCTAAAATAAATGGAAGTGATAAATTTTACTAGATGCAACCCCTTTCACCATATGTGATAGTATGTTTACCAGATGCGATCTTAAACCAAAAATGATTCGGGAAATCCTAGATGCGAGCCTCATTTTCTGCGGTGCGACAACATATCCTAGATGCGATTCCTTGTCACTAGAAATGACTCTTAACTTGAAAAATGGATGGATAGATTATTGGAAAATGATGTCAAAAGAGGTCAAACCTTGATTCGAGCCCCATGGTAGGCGCCAGAAATGTGTGCGTGATTTTTGTACCTATTTAAGAAAGACACAACACTTCAATAGATCATTGCGTTAGCTAAAAGGGGTTAGATGAGCATATAGAACCACTAATATCGACCTATTACTTTCTAACTAAGAAGAGTGTTATTAATAACATAATAGCCCTCAGATTATGCTATTATCTATTAGGGATTTTTCTTGTATGAATTACAGTGCTTGAAATGACTACTTGAACACTATGCCTTCTAATACTAATTCAGATACAAGGAAAGCCTAATTTCTAAGGATTGGATAAGATCCTTCTTTGTTTTTGAGCTCCACAAATACTCAGGCAGGTTTTACCTCTTTATGATTACTGATTACACAGTATATATTAATGTGGACACTGATTTGCTATGTATCTTTGT
>MU225592.1:873404-952231 GCA_018584345.1 Thuja plicata | reverse complement strand
ACTGATTTGCTATGTATCTTTGTCAAACCAACTTATGAAACACCTTGCAAATGACCAAGCATAACCAAATGCAAAGCTTAACCATACAAACCATGATTGTAAATATAGCATAAATCAGTGATACAAGTATTTTCATCCTTCTTCTTTTTAAGGAGGGATAACCTAGTTGATTCACTCTCCAAAGAATCACTAAAATGGACACTATCCTACTGATATGAGTCCCTAATGAGTTCAGCTCATTTTTTCTAAGTAATAGAAGTATATTTAATTGAAATGACTTTGATATTGGATGAAGAAAAAATTGCAAAATATACTCTAGACCAGTGCCTATCCCTTGGGCAAAGAGTCAATGAAAATAGGAATCTATAGCAATAAACCAATAGAGATACTATAGAGTGCCTTGCAAACTACATGCAGCTGAGATAGAGTGCCTTACAAACTATCCTCTCATATACATACATCTGCGTCAAATCCTTATCACAATGCTTTTCTCTCTGAAATCATCTATGAAACTTAGTCCTCTCCTTAAAAGCAACTCATAAATAATTAGACAAACTACCTTGTAGCAGGTGTATTTCAAATGCCTTACAAGTGAAACACACTAGAGCATAAACAAAATGAAAAGAGACAAGATAATATGAAAGAGGGAAAACTACACTGTATTATATTAATGGATTCTATTTCAACACATCCAAACAATAAGCCTTTATAATATACAAAGAAATAAAAGTATATATTACAATAGAAATTCATCAAACCAATAGGGACCTACTCTGGGCATCTACAGGCAAAAACCAAAATAGAGCAGAGGAAAGGAACCCTTACAACTAAGAAAAGAAGAAGATATATAGAAGAGAAGAAACCCTAAAAACTATGTCTGGCAAACACCTGTCCTTCTCTCAAATTGGATTTGCACTCATTCCTTCTTTTCCAAAAATCTGATCCTTCTCAGTGACTTCAAAAATCTAATTTTACTTGCATTCCAAGTCTTCAAAATATTTGACTAATTTAATCAATTTTTAACTTCACTTGTCTTTTTAAAATATGATTTTATCCTTATTATAACTCTTTCATTCTGCCACTGAGAAGCTTTCCAAATTTGATATTAATCTGAGAAAATCTGATTTCATTCTTCTTCAAAAGATCTCCGGGAAAGTAAATATGAATCTGATTTTGCAAATAAAATATATGTATTTTATCTCTTCTTTCTGTGCAAATATAATCTCCATAATTTGATCTTCATTCTATCCAAATTTGCTATTATTCTGCAAAAAATCTGATTTCCTCTGTGTTGAAAATTCTTCCTGGAATGCATTTTCAAATCTTTGAAAAATAAAAAAAAATCTGCACATAGACTATAGAAAAGACTGTACAGATTTAATATTTTATGTAAATCTGATTTTATATTCCTTTTAATATTCCATGCACAAATTATAACATTTTAAATCATTTTAATCTTGAAATCTATGCATTTTCTCCTTTTATAATTCTATTTTATGTCTTTTTCTCCCAGAATCCACTAGATTTTGACACTTGTCACATGTTGATTTTCTGCTCTAAATTGACCTTTTAACTCATCTTTTAACCCTTGCTCATCTAGAGACTTGGAGACTACTTAGTCTCTAAGTCTCTAGATGCTTTTCTTAACCTTCAATCTATTTGGAGACTTAGAGACTAACTTAGTCTTTATGTCTCATGATCTTTTTGCTAACCATGGGTTTGTTGGGAGACTTGGAGACTGACTTTAGTCTCTAAGTCTCTAGATCTTTACTTAACCACACCTTAACTGCACTTTAACCATGATCAGCCTTTTTCTCATTGTCTCTAAGTCTCTGAAAGATTTCTTTAACCTCAGTTAGATCTGTAGACTTGGAGACAAGCTTTAGTCTCTAATTCTCTAGATAATTTTCTCAACCATGAGTTTGATTTGGAGACTTGGAGACATGGAGACTAACTTTACTCAACCATTAACTATGCCTCAACTATGGTTACTTTGCACAATGTAGTCTCTAAGTCTCATAAACTTTTTCTTAACCATGGTTCAATCTGGAGACTTGGAGACTACCTTTAGTCTCTAAGTCTCTGAATGAGCTTAACTTGACTACACCTTGACCATACCTTGACTGTAGTTAACTTGGATAGTGTATTTTCTAAGTCTCTGAATGATTTTGGAAACTATGGTTAGACTTGGAGACTACCTTTAGTCTCTAAGTCTCTAGATGATTTTCTTGGCTTTGGAGACTTGGAGACTTGGAGACAAGGAGAATAACTTTATGCATTTTTACTCCAAAATAATGGGGCCCAATAGAATTTTAAAATTTCAACCAAGAGACCCACCAAATGGCCTCTTCTTTCTTTTTTCAAATCATATACTAAGTGTTGGAGTACATAAATACTAAAAACTTTCACAACCCCATGCATGTGGGATATATCTCTGTGCATTTTTGAAACTTTGCTATTGATGCCAATACTCAGAGAGCCATAAATTTTTTGTTACAACTCTAATTTGGCTCAAATTTTTACTATAGATTTTTTGCATGGTCGTTTCAAACATATCCAAAATTCAGCCCAACCCAGATCATAGTTTTTGAGATATGACAAAAAACGTGGCTAGCTGTATTCTTGCATTTTCAAATTTTTTTGAAAGTTTCCTCAAAGTGCTGCTCATTAATGGCTAAATTTTCTTGCTGGTTAATACCTTTAATCTTCTCCATAGGGCTGGGGTCCCCTTTCCATGGTTTCATTTTTCCCTTTTATAACTTAAAATTTTTAAAAAATCTCTGCTTTGCACTACCAAACTGCACAAATTGTCTTCAAATTTTCATTCATAAACTAATCAAAAAGAGTCCCCAAAATTTGAACCTCTGGAACTTGATTCACCTTTGCACAAGGAACATGAATCTTGAATTAGCTTGCACTGAAGGTGAACTGATCTATCGACGTCAATTTGCAAAGTTAGCATCTTACAATTTTTCTGATTTTGCACTCAACAAATATGCATAAATTGAATTTGGAATCAAGTTGGAAAAGTGAACAACTGGATTGGTATGAGTCTGAAACTCTTCAAATGGGTACACTTTCATATTTTCAACATGGGGGAACATTCAATTATGCAATTCATTCAACAGGGTACAACTTACAGAAGCTCAAAGTAGGCTATTTAGATATCTGGACATGACAAAGAAACAAGATAGTTCTGCAGGACCAAATTTGGGGAGACTGAAAACTTATCAAAAGGATTCAAAATGACTTGGGTTATGAAAATTAGACTCTTTGATATGCATGTAACACATTCCCAAAGTAGTGACCCATGAAACCTAAAAGGGTGCAAGTTATTCAGAAGCAAAGTAGGCTAGTTACAATAATTTGACACTATAATCAGCATATGCAAAAAAGGACAAGTGCTCAAAACAAGACAGCACTAAATGACTCAAAAATTGAATCTAATGATCTGGGATGTCTTCTTATGTCTAAACACGAGTGATGAAAACCTGATATGCATGAAAAACTCTAGAATTGTGCTTGGACAAAAAGGCTCAAAAGTACTCATAAGGGGCCAAAATGCAAAAATTTTAACAAGGTACTCAAAAACCTTGTTGTATTTTTGAGTACCAACACTATCAGTGACATATATGACTTAGCATGAAAGATTTGAATTAAAAAAAAGCTATTTAATCATTAAGCAATGCATTCTAGCTCTTAAAATAGAGATAATAACAATGCCTAAACATGAACTATGAAATGAAATGTTAGTCTATGTCTATTCTAAAAGCATAAAAATACATTTTCAATATGAGATGAAGGCTTATTAGTGCTCAAAACACCTTCTATTTATAGAAGAATGAGGAGAGGGGGGACAAGCTGCATTAATGAGTTGAGAATCTCATTAATGGTGTGTAAGAGCAATAAATGCCAAAGGAATTCAATAGGCATGGTGGAGACATGGGGTTAAGGAATCTTCATTAATGAGGTATTAATGAGAGCCTTAAAGAAGCATGGGAAGGGTGTAAGAGGGTGGCTTGAGAAAGTGGACTTGATAAAGGAATCTTGAGATTCCTTGACTTTCTCAAGTGGGTGAAGTTGTTAATCATTTCTTAATGGAATGTGACAACATTAGGAGGTGGGTTAGGATAGAATTAGGATTAGAATTAGATTAGCATGGGGGGAATAGGTTGGGATGGGTTAGAACCCAGGGTAGAAGTGATTGAGATAGGTGAGGCTGGGGTTTAGGGGAATATAAATAAAATGAATTAAACATATTTAATTCATTCAAAAATAGGGTATTAATTATTTAAACAATTAATTGCTTTTTAATAATCAATAGGACTATAGTCCCTTTACTTAAATTAATTAGGCTAAGGGAATGGGTTCATTTGCAAGTAAGCAATTGATTTAGAGGTTTATTTAATTCATTTATAATTAAATACTATAGCCATGTTTGAATTTGATTTGAGTTAATTGTTTTAATTTGATTTAAATTGTATGGCTATAATAATTAATATAATTCAGTGATAAAAATCACCTAGGACATCAAATTTGATTTAAAATGAATTATGCCAAAGTAACATTGTCATGCCATAATTGGGGGTATGATCACACTTAGGGAAAAAGGGTCTATAGTTGGAACAAACCAAATCCAGGTGGTTACATAGGTTAGCATGTAATGGCAGTCACTTGGTCTCATTGCAAACATCAGATGCTATTCTAAACATAAATAGAAATGGGCGCCAAAGTTCACATAAAGACAAAGGAGCAGATCAAATTTCATTCTCTATTTTTATCCTTCCACTGCTTGGACTATTATTGTCTTTTGTTTTATCTGTATTTAGGGTTAGTTTTCTCAAACCATTCGAAGCTTGTTGAATCCTTGTCTTAAGGATTCCAAGATGGTTTGAACCTATATATAGATCATATTGTAAACATTTTAAAGTTGGTGGTGAAATATAATTGTAAGCCAGACTACAAAATTTTCTCTGAGTCTTTGAGCTTTTTGTCTCTACATGTATGAAACAGAAATATAAATAAAATACAGTGCAACTTCTCTCTCATATTTATTATTGTCTCTTTACTTATTGTGTATGCTCTTTTATGTTTAATTTGTAAGGCATTTTAAGCATATTGGTTACAAGGTAGCTATCTAATTACTTGCAAGTTTCTTTCAAGTGAAGAACTAAGTTTTGTGATTAGTTTCAGGGAGCATAACAATATCTAAGGATTTGATACAGTAGCGTGGAAGTGACAGGGTAATTTGTAAGGCATTTTACTCAAGTTTCATATAGGTTGTAAGGAAATCTATAGTATCTTTATTTACCTTTTCTGTGAATATTGCATCTCTTGACTCTATAGCCCAAGGATAGGCACTGGTCTAAAATCTGTCAATTAGTTTATCATCATCCATGTAATTCAAAATATACAAATCTCTACAGTCATATACATATAAATTCAAGCAATTGTATCACGATATACAATTCATTTTACTAATCCCTTTGAGAGAGGATTGAAATAGGTTGCCCCTCCTAAGTTCAGAGAACTATAAAAGGAAGAAGGATGAATGTCCTTAAAGCACTACTATTTGTTGTTATCTTTTCAATAGTTTTCATGGTACAACTCTATGTTAAGTTTTTTTTCAGTTTCATGTAGAGTAATTTATAAGATAATTCAATAAACAAGCAACAAATCAGTATCCACATTTACTAAAACTGTGAGACACTAGTCATATATAGGTAATACCTACCTGGGTGTTGTGGAACCTAAAAAGAAGGAGGTGATAGTAGTTTCCCCAAATATTATCATAAATTCTAATCAATTAGTGTTTCCTCTTTCTTAAGTCATTATATTCAAACATTGGGAGTCATAGAGTTAATCAAGCATTTGTTGAAGGTTCAGCAAGAAAAAATCCTAACAAATTGGTGACTCTACTAGGGATTGATATAATTAGTTATATTTGAAGTTGTCTTAGAATCTCTAGTGCATCAATTCAAATATTCCAAATTAGCTTCAGTTGAGTTAGCCCATCCAAGTCACCTAACAAATTGGCCACTCTACTGGGGATTGATATAATTAGTTATATTTGAAGTTGTCTTAGAATATCTGGTGCATCAATTCAATTCTTCCAAACCAGCTTCAGTTGAGTTAGCCCATCTGATTCGCCTAACAAATTGGTGACCCTACTGGGGAATGAGATTGTAAGATCTTAGTAAAAGCATTCAGAATCTCTGAAGTTTTAGAAGACATTATATTTACAGTTAATAGTTTCCTAGAGTCAATATAATAGTATTCATTACTCCCAAGTTTGGGTGGCGACTCTTAAGTTAAATCTTTGTGATCAGTAACAAGTTAGGTAAATATCTTTAAAAATGAATACTAGGTCTAGAATGAGAAATAATCAAGAAATTGCATTGGATGGTCAAATTCCATCATCCTGAAGAATGGATATGTCTTGGAGGAAGAAAACAAACCAAGTTAATATTGATGAAACTCCTCCAAGAGGAAGATAAAGTAATACTAGGAGGGAGGAATATATCAATCAATCTAATCATGATGGCAATACTTCAGAATATGAAGAAGCTACACAGAAGGGATTAGAAACACTTATAACCACCTCCACTTATAGTGAAAGAGAAGAAGCAACTACAATCATTTTAAATTCTGAGGAAGTTCCATCTCATAAACTTGTTGAGGAAGAAAGACTAATTATGAAACATTTCACCCTTATTCAGTAGATGAAAAGGAAAAGAGAACAAAGAAATAAAAAGCATGAGCATAAGGATATTGACAAAGTTAGAAGAAGATCCTTGAGACATCAAACTACAAGAAATACAAAGAGATTTCAAAAGAACCATGAAATACCCACTACTCATAATGCTTATAGTTCACAAACTGTTAGTGATAAAGGTAAACAAAAAGTCACTGAAAGCAAAGTTGAAAAGCCAAAGGTTTAGAGGCCCTTAAGAGAACAAATGTCTAAATTGGATATTTACCTTGAAAGAATACGAATAGAAAAAAAACCATGGAAAAAATGATAGAAAAAGCTGAGGTAGAAGCTGCAACAATTGATATGAAAAGGAAAATAGACTTTTTGCAGTCTTCCAAATATTCTTATGCTGGAAATGAGAACACAACATCTTCTAAAGAAAAGGCTACTACCTTCAAAGAGCCTAATAACTTCCAAAGAAAACCATTGCATCCTGAAAGGTATAAGCAATTTAATTTTATTGGTATTCCTGGATACCCAAATGCATTTCCAAAAGATGTAGGTGATATTGGAGAAAAGCTCCCAAAGTTTGTAGGAAATAATGTTATCTCTTGTGAAGTACATTTAAGAAAGTTCATTAACATTGTTGATGATTTGAATATCACTCATGAAAATGTGTTAATGAAGCCTTTTGTTTAGTCTCTAGTAGAGGATGCTAGAGAATAGTTTAGAGGTCTTTCTAATGGCTCTGTTGCTTCCATGGATGAATTAATTGAGTTGTTTAAAGAACAATATGGTGATAAGACAAACAAAGGTTTCTTATTGAATGAGTTCAATAACATCAAAAGGACTATAATGAAGAAGTCACTGAGTTCAATACCAGATTTCAAAGGGCTATGCATAAGTTGTTTCAGAAGATAAGGTTGGATAAAGAGGTATGTTTAGCAACCTATTTAAATGCATTTGATTCTAAAATGGGTTATGCTCTTAGGGATAAAACTCCTAGAAATCTCACTGATGCCTATAAGATAGCAGTAAATATTGAAATGAACAGAAGGGTATCTGGTAAACTAAATAGGAGAGATGATTCAAGATTTAGTAGGAGTAACCTAAAGGAACCAAAATACAAAGAGTATAGGCTCCTCAAAATATTAGGCCTTCCTACAATAATAATTACAACCCTCAGAATAGAATGCAAAATCATCCTTATAGAACCCAGTTCAAGGATGGGAAGCCTATTACTTAGCCTAGAAAGGAAAAAACTCAGAACATAACTCCAGACCCTTTGCATAAAAATGTTGTCCATTTGTGTAACGACAACTTCTAGTGTGAGGCTTGTGAAGCGCCACATAACCCTGATTTTTGTATTGTTTCATTAGATTTGAAAGCAAATGAAGAGCAAGGGAATGATGAAGGTGAGAAATGTGATTATAATATGAAAAATACATATTCATGTCATGATATAGACTCAGATAATGAAAATGAAAATCATGATTCATATAGTTCGCAAGGAAATGTAGAAGTCAGTCACCAACAAGTTTTATCAAATAGTGAAGTAGAAGAAACTGATGACCACATAAGATGTTATGCACAAAACAATCAAGATATTCCATTGATCAGAAAGGCTTTAGATGAAGAAAAGGCTATAATTACTGTAGATTTAGTGAACAAAGCTAGAATTAATTATCACCTAAGAAACAAAGTAGCGGGTGGTACTGGTAGTCAACCATCTGATGTGTTTATAAAATAAAATAAAACAGACACCAGATATGTACAGAATAAGGAAGGAACTGGGGAAAATGCAAATAAACCTAAGGTCAAAATTGTAATAAAAGCCTCAGACCAAATGTTTTACAAGAAGGGAAAGCACAAGAGCAAGAAACAAGTACTTCTTCTCTTAAGGTAGAAAATAGAAAATCCAAAATGGAAGAACCAAATCTAAACATACAGATTGAGGAAAATAACATCATTGTTGAAAAATCAAAATCCTCAGATGTAAAATATACTCCAGTAGACATGGGTCACTATTTATCTCAAATGACTGTGAAAGTGCCATTTTTAGAAATGATGAGAATCAATGAACATAAAGAAAGGGTTCTATCATTATTGAACAGTGTGACTACAGTGAAAGTTCAAAATCTAGAAAATGTTGAGAAGAAACCAATTAACAAAGGGAAGGAAGTTGAAGTCTTAACCTCTGAGATTCCTCAAATTTTATTAAACACAACTTCTTCTCCTAAGGTTGTTGACCCATTTTTTCTTACACTAGTAATTAATGGAAGGATGCTAAAACATTCTATGATTGATTCAGGATCATCAACACAATGTTATTCTAGTAGAAATTATGAGGTCTATGGGACTACAATTGGACACTCCTCGTGGGAGATGTCAAGCAATGAATTCTAGAGAAGTCCCTATTATTGGTACCATTGAGGCCATGCCTTACAAATTAGCAATATGTACTGATGTGATGTTAACTATGAATGTTCTTGTTGTTGACATACCACCACACTATGGCATGTTACTGTCAAGAAAGTGGACTTCTTCAATGGGAGGTAGTATACAAAGTGATTTATCATATGCTACTTTTAACATTGCTAAAAATAATGTTAAAGTGTCAAGAGAGGGTAGGAATCCTCACATGATAGAATGGTATGAAGACACTAACATTAATTATTGTGTTTATGTGGATATGGAGAATTTCAAAGTATAGAGGAGTGACCATCATCATCATAATGAAAATATTGATCCTCTCATTAAAGAGTTGACTGTACAAGGTGATGGATTGTGGAAAATGTATTTTGATGGAGCTTATTTGAAAGAAGGATCAGGAGCTTGTGTATTACTGGTACCTCCATTAGGTACAACTTTTAAATATTCCTTTTTGTTAGCCTTCTAGTGTACAAATAATACTACAGAATATGAGGCTTTATATTTAGGGCTAGAAATTGCCATTAAACATGGAATACAATGTTTAAAGGTTTATGGTGATTCTGAATTAGTAGCAGCCCAAATAAGATCTAAATATGCAGTGAAAAATGATAGATTGAAAATGTATAAATATGTTATTTGGGATCATATTGAGATGTTTGATGCCTTTGATATAAGTTGGATAGAAAGGTCTAAGAATATAATGCCATATTTCTTAGCGAATGTTGCTCTGAAAACTGATGATCAGACCTTACATGGGGTATCAATCCTTGAAGTTAAGACAAGACCAGTTGTCCCAGATAATATATACAAATGGAAATTTTTTTAGGATGACCAAGACATTTTGAGATTCATTCAGTGTCTAGACCATTATGAGAATCAGTACATAGATTGCAATACTTTGCTAGAAAATAATGATGGTAAAGACTATGTTTTGGGAAATGAGGTTGTCCAATTGAGTTCCAATCAGATTCCTAAAGGTCTGGTTGAACTTGAAGCATTGTTCAGTAGTCAAAATGATCACTCATCACAAATGAGCAATGCTAAGGTTGAGGACTTAAAAGAAATTGATTTAGGATCAGAAACTAGTCCTCAAGTTGTTTACACAGGAAAAAGTTTAGATTCCCATATTAGAAAAAATTTGATTAAATTATTGAGAAAATATAAGCATGTTTTTTCATGGTCATATGAAGACCTAAGGGCTTATAGGGAAGACCTTTTCCAACATGAGATTCCACTAAAATCAAAAGTAAAAGCATTTAGGAAAAAATAGAGACCTATTAACCCTTTGCTGGCTCCTAAAATACAACAAGAATTGATGAAGTTAAGAGATGTTGGGATTATCCAGCCTATTAGACACTCAACATGGGTCTCATATTTAGTGCCAGTTAGAAAAAGAATGGTGACATCAGATTATGTGTGGATTTCAGAAATCTAAATATTGCCTCACTAAAAGATAATTATTCCTTACCAAACATGGAGGCAATGTTACACAAAGTGACTGGTTGTGAGCTACTATCAATGATGGATGGTTTCTCTGGCTACAACCAAGTTTTAGTAAAAGAATCAGAGCAGTAAAAGACTGCATTTAGAACTCCTTGGGGAACATATGTCTATATCAGAATGTCATTTCGATTGATAAATGTAGGAGCAACATTTCAAAGGGCCATGGATGTTGCTTTTAAAGAATCTATTGATTTATTCATGGTTGTTTATCAAGATGATCTAACTGCATACTCTAAGAAGGTTGAGGATCATTATGAGCACCTAGGAAAGATTTTAAGTAAAGCTTTGGAGTATGGTGTATCATTGAATCCTTAAAAATGTCACTTTGCAGTACAAGAAGGAAAGTTTTTGGGACACATAGTGTCTAAAGATGGAGTAAGAATAGACCTAGAAAGAATAGAAGCAATCCAAAAGGTCATTGCTCCAAAAAATTTAAAGGGTGTTCAAGCTTTCCTAGGAAAGATAAATTTTTTTCAGAAGATTTATAGAAAACATTGTAGAAATTGTTAAACCTATTATAAAGTTGCTGAAAAAAGATGCAAAATTTAATTGGAATGAAGAAGCTCATATGGCATTTGAGAAAACAAAGAAGGCAGTGCAAGAGGATCCTGTTATGAAATCACCTAATTATAGTAAGCCCTTTTCTCTATTTTCATTTGCATCTTATCATACAATTGTTGTTGTTTTGCTACAAAAAGATGATGAAGGATTTGAGCATCCAATAGATTTTTATAGTAAATCTCTTTAGTCAAGAGAGCTAAATTATGAGATGATGGAGAAACAAGCATATTCTCTAGTAAAGGCTATGAAATCTTTTAGACCATATTTGGTATGTGCAAAGGTGCAGGCATATGTTCCACACTCAGTAGTCAAAGATATGCTTACTCAGTCGAAAGTCACTAGTAAGAGGTGTAAGTAAATAAATAGAATACAAGAATTTAATCTTGAAATCCACATTACAAAGCTAATAAGAGGTCAGGGTTTGGATAAAATTGTGACAGAAGATAACTTGGATTTGGTACATGTAAATGATACAGAGACACAAGATCAGACAATCACAAGTATAGAAAGGAAACCATTTTATACTGATATTGTGTATTTTTTTAAGAAAACCAAGTAGCCTGAGAATATGTCAGAAAATCAAAAGAGAAGTCTGAAACAACAAGCTCAGAAGTACACCTTGATTCAAGGAGACATATTTTGGAAGGATAAGAATGGTGTGCTACTGTTATGTTTAGATAAAGATCAAGCTCACAAAATATTAAATGAAATGCATGTTGGAATACGTGGTGGACATTTTTCTGCAAAAACTACTGCTCATAAGATTTTAAGGGTAGGGTATTATTGGCCCACTATTTTTAGAGATACCTATGCATTTGTCCACAAGTGTGATCCTTGTCAAAGGTTCTCAAACAAGCTTAAGTTTTTAGGTGCCCTATTGTTAAATCCAGTAAGTACTGAGGCACCTTTTTCCATGTGGGGTATTGACTTTATTAGAGAATTTTTAGAGAAGACTAGTGGAAGACACAGTTGGATATTAGTGGCTACGGATTATTTTACTAAGTGGATAGAAGCTATCCCCACTAAAAAAGAAACAAGTAAGATAGTTACTGAGTTTCTGATGGAGAATATTATAACCAGATTTGGTGTCCCAGGCAAACTAGTCATGGATAATGCCATGTGTTTCAGATCTAATGAGATCAAGGACTTTTGCAATGAATATGGGATTATATGTCTTATTAATCCCCATATCATCCATAGGAAAATGGCTAGGAAGAATACAGTAACAAAAGTATTCTGAAGATTTTAAAGAAGACCTTAGAAAAGAATAAGAGAGCCTGGTATACAAAGTTGAGATTAGCCCTATGGGATGACAGAATAATAGTAAAGAAGGCTACTAGTAGGTCACCATTTGAGTTAGTATATGGTCTATAGGATAGAATGCCTATAAATAATCTGTTACCTGTATACAATTTCATTCAAGAAGAGGAGCTAGAAGTTTAAAATCCAATGAAGGAAAGAATATTATAGTTGACTGAACTTGATGAGATCAGAAGAGAAGGACATAAAGAAAATATAAAGTTGCAACAAAAATTGAAATATCTATTTGATAAAAGAGCAAGTTGCTGAAAATTCCAACCTGGTGACCTAGTGCTCCAATGAAATGTAAGATTAGAAGACAAAGGTAAGCATAAAATTTTTGAATCTTTGTGGCTTGGTCCTTTTATTGTTTCATAAATTTTTGGGAAAGATTATTATATTTTGAAAAATATGGATGATGAAGAGTATGAGTTGCCAATGCATGGAAAATTTCTAAAGCCTTTCTTCAGCTAAAAGATAAAATTTTATGCGCATTAAGTTTGTATCATACTGCATATAGGTAGGTTTTCCCTTCTGTTGTGTGTTTACCTTAAGAAACAGTTAATATTTGCCGAATAAGAGGTCTGGAACCAGAGATTCTATGATTCTTTGCCATAAACATGTATTTAGCCATCCACAAATAGAGCCACTTTTGGTTGTATTTCTAGTTTTAGTCTGGCCACTAAATTTTTTGAAGTTCCATGTCAGTAAGATCCATTAAATGTCAAAATCTTCCTACTCCTACCACAGTATTTCCATATAAAAAATGATTTTTAGGCCTTAGAACTAGTGAAGTGTTAAAATCCTATGTTTTAGGTCATCCCTTGTTCAAAATGGGTAATACCATAAGCCCTTAATTATTTTTAAGGTTCAAAATTGAAAAAGGCCCTAATTTCAAAAGTCGTGGTTATGTTTTAAGGTTACCTTTTTTGAGTCTAAGTTATGAAATAATTCATGTGCCTTTTTAGATAGGTCACCAAGTCTCTGAATGGTAAAATAATATTCTATTATTTTTAGAGACTCAACAGAATGCCTTTGTCATGTTGTCTTCGAAACAAAAAGAATATGCCCAAATGGTTAAGAGATTAAGTGACAACCGTTCATCTGGTGAAGGATCTAACGGTGGTTGGGAAGTCTTGAAATGAACCCTGCAGTTAGAAAAATGTTTGGCGACATTTATTTCCTTTGGTCATGGTGTCTCCAGATCAAATCATAGTTAAGCGGGAGTTTAAAATATTACATAGTCGCCAAGTCTCAGAATAGAAAGTAAGTTAAGATAAAGGATTAAGAGACTTGGAGACAAACTCAAGAAGAAAAGAAGATAAATAGTTGTTGCATGGTCGTTGATTAGTTCTAACAAGCCAACATTCTTTCAGTGATTAAGAGATAAGAAGTAATAAGGAGATACATGTTCCAAAACCTAAGTGACTAAAGTATGCAGTCACATAGTCTCAGAATGTGAAATTAGTAATCTGGTGAATAAGAGACTAAAGGGAATATTTCTCTCCTCTCGCCAGGTCTCTAAGTGAATTAGGGATTTTATGAAATATTTGGAGACTTAGCGGAGCTATTGGATGATGACAGATGAGAGATCAGTGGTTTTTGAGAAGTCTCTAGATGAAAATATTAAAGGTAATTTCATTGAGAAACTTAGAGATAGAAGGAAATAAAATGTTACATTACACTATAGTCGCCAAGTCTCCAAAATTAATTAATTTGATAAATTAAAAGTATCATGTGCGTAAGTCGCTAAGTCTCCAATATGAAATGGTTGAGTTATTAACATATAGTGATTAAGAGACATAGGCTTAAGTTGTGAAGTCTCATAAAGCATTAGTATGATTCAGAGACTTAGTGATAAGTGTCTGATTAAAAGGAAATCTATGGTGGATGGGGTGTCGCATGAAAAACTCAGAGTTAGGAATTTATTTTAGCGACTTGGGTATCTTCAGTCACATGATCACCAGGAGCTGAGTAAGGTTAAGATGGAGTGAAGTGATATATGTTGTTTCCGGATCTCCAAAATAAATCATAGTTAAAAGAAATGTTAAGTGACATGGAGACAAAGCATGGTTGCTAGGTTGCCAGATGAGGAAAATGAAAAATATAGTGAAGAAGAGTTAAAGCTGATGCTGACATGTTACGGTTGAAAATTCACTAGGCAATAGGAATGTAGAACAGTTATGACAAGGTGGAAAGGTTGCTAAAAAGAGCCAATCACGTCATTTTGTAACCTTTGATTGATTTTAATAAGATTTTTTATGAATTTGTCATTCATTCAAATCAGATTTCCTATCATGATTAGAGGCTATAGCTAGAAATCAATATTAATGGCATAGTGTGTAAAATTGTAGAAATGATGGATTTTTCAATAATGAGCTTTGTACTTTGATCTTTTTTACCATAAATAGATAATATAATTCTTTATTGTCACTTACCTTGCATTCAGAATTTTAGAGAAGAAAACATGCCAAGTTTTCTATGTCTGAGAAAATGGGAGAATAGTTGCCTATGTGAAGAGTGATTTGAGAAAAGTTTGCTATAGGATTCAAGGTAATTAGTGTGATTTTTAGTGCTCTCAAATTATTTTCAATACATTTCAGTTCAGAGTAAGGGTTTCCTGAGATATATTTGTTTCAATATCGGCATCAAGAATTGAGAGCAGAACAAAACATGACAAGATGATTCAAGCACAGAGTGTGGCCTCCTCAAGTAGAAGGAATGATGATGTAGATGATGATTCCAAGGGAAAAAGGAATTATTTAGATGAGTTCCTGAAGTTATTGGCGGGTTCTACACAAAATAAGAAACCAAATGCTGATATCCTGATCGATTAGTTGGTTAATATTAGAGATGCAAAGCCACTAGGAACATCAGGTTATTCTCTATTCAATTATTTCTATTAAAATTGTGATGAAGATGTGCCTATCTCGAACCCTTGGACATGTGGACTAGCTAGATTTTTAATTCCCGATGTGTTTGTAGATACTAATTTTATTTTAGCTCTAGCAAACAACTATGACAAACTTAGCAAAACCCTTAAGAAAAATGATGGGACTGTGTTACTTGCTTTGAGTAGAAACTCATTTATGCAAGCATTTAACCTCTATTACCAAACATCAATTGAAATTAACCTCAAAAAACAAGAGGAGAGGTATGAAAGGCAATATGGAATCATTAGGAATATGATAAAGGGGCACATTCCTAAGGAAAAAATAAATTATATTTCCCCTCTACCAAGTTTGGCACCTTATTTTTACAAAGATATGAACCACTACATGAAATACATTTCCAATGCATTGTGTAGAGTGCTAGGGAGGGATGGAGGTGTAGAAAGGATAAATTCAGGTATTTTCATGATTACCGTGGACATAAAGGATGTGTATACAAGCACTAGTTACGATTACATCTAGTATATCATTCATAGGATGCATGAGGGTTTTATTGCTATTAAGAAAAGGGACAAAGAGCCCAAGTTTTTGCACTATTCTATTTTTATGCATTTATTGCTTTATTTCAATTATTCCATAATGGATATATAGAATTTGAACCCCCAAAGGTTCCACTTCAATCAACCCAACCTCATTTAATTCTTGATCAGAGTGTGGAACTACACAGCTAAAGATTGTGACTTCTGTGGTTTTGAGAATTGGATTGTGTATCCAATAATGCAAAGCCTAGGAGTAAACAAGACTAGGTTTCCTATAAAATTATTGCAACTTTTGAGGCCATATGAGTATGTTGATAAATGGCTTGTTGATCTTAATTGGGATGATTTATATCTGGGAAACAACTTTACTATGATAAGAGTATATGGATGTTCACATCCTCCTCACATTCTCCCATGCCATGTTCCTACTAGGATAGCTGAAATGGAATTCATCTGGTAGTTAATGTTGACAGTTAAAGAACATTTGACACCACATAGAAAGGGTCATTTACCCCTAGGAAGTTCAAAGTGTATCAATTTACAATTGGTAAGAAATCCATAGATCCAATGAATAATTGGATGAGTCATTACAAGATGAGTGTACCCTTGTGCAGATACAATGATATTGAAGGATTCATTGTGGGAGCCAAGAAGATTCTAACTCCTACCATACCATATAACTATGTACATGAAGAGGGTATGGAGGAGGATGCTATCAAAAACATTTTAGAAGAAGAAGAAGTAATGAGAAGATTAGACAAGATCCAAGAACTTATGGACTTGGAAAGGAAATTCAAATGAAAGGGGATGAGTTTTGGAGGGTTTTACCCTAATTTGCCTTATCTCAAGAAGATAGATGCAATCATTGAAAACCACACACTTTTGTGCAATCAGCTGGAAGAAGCACTAGTGGTACCAGAAAAGGGCCTCAAAGAAAATTCAGAGTCTGAGTATGATGATGATAGTGATCAGGGATATCCTTTTCCTAGAGCTTACCTAGATTACCACGCTATAACATTAAAGATTGTAGCAGAAGGGAAGGAATATGTTGTTGATCTTATAGAGGTCCCAAAGCATGAGACTACTAATGAGGCTGCATTCAAAAAGAAAAAGGTTGATGTTGGCAAATCTTCACATACTTTAACTTATGTAAGAAAAGAAAAGAAGAAAGATAGAGTGAGTGCCCTTATTCCTGGTAATAGACCTGATGATCACTAGTTAAGGAAAGAAGTGAGAAAAAAAAAGAAATTGCAGTAGGAAGTTGAAGAGGACAGTGAGTTACCTCTTTTAACTGGTATTGATGAGAGAGTGATTCACCAGTAGAAGTTCCTTGATGATGATAATTTCGTCAAAACCTAGGAATTTAAAGATTTCCTTAGGTGGAATAAGCAGAAGGTGGTAAGTGAATAGCTGAGATTGGAAGGAGGAGAACCAGTAACTAATGATGCTCTCCTAGCCATACAAACTTATGATCCTGAATTTGAGGATATAACTCCTTGGGAGGCCAGGAAACTGGTAAAAGAAAGTGGTATGTTTCTTGTTGAGGGTTGGGATCTAGCTTCTTCTATCATAATTGATCAGATCATAAGGTAGCCAGATTTGAAGCTAACATCTGAAGAGCAAGTGAGTGAAATGATCAAGGGATTTGGATATAATCCAAAGTCCCAAGCAGTGGAAATGTGGAGCTTAGCTCCTAAAGATCATAAACTAGCTCTACTGAACATCCAAGAGAGCATGGTAGGTAATTAGATGGTGTATTTAGTTCATAACACTAATGACATGGAGATTTCTCATATATTGACCCATTGGGTGCAATTAAATGAAGACAAAACAAAATATTTATCCCAGAGGTGTGATACTTTAGTGAATAAGGCTAGTGCCATAGAAAAGGATAGGGAGATGTGCTACATCAAGATACATGCTCAGGAGAATATAATTAGGGATTTAACTTAGCAATTAATGGAAAAGACAGAAGTTATCCCTGCCTCACCCAAAGAAAGTACAGATGCAGAGGTCGAGGCAGAGTCAATAGGGGACAATGCATAAAGAAAGGAGATGATCAGTGAGCACAATAAGATTGTGTTATTTTCATTGATGAGTGTATTTCAGCATAAGATTTTTATCTTGAAGGATAAAATTGATTTGGTTTTAAATGCATATAATAAACTACCTACTCTGCATGCTGAGGTGATTAATTTTATTAATATTTTAAATCCTTATTTTGCAACTTGGTCTAGTAGAACACAATTATTTGAAAGGTTAGCTTCTCTACAACCACACAGAATTGATTTTCTAGAGATAGTTATTGAAGATGGTGAAGAGATAGGGAAAATAAATGTAACTTTACCTTTCTTCAAAGGTAAACTAAATCATATTGAGGCTAGGTTGAGCCTATTTGGAGCAGATTTCAATAGATTCATTCATGCAATCAAGGGAGAAGACAATCAGATCAAGGTCTTGGTGATCTGGAGGGGAGAGTTTCACAACAAGTTGCCTAATGAAGAGGCATTTATTACTAATGCAGAGTTAGACATGGAAAAATACAATAAAATTCTAGATGAAGCCATTAAGGATGAAATTGACATCAATAAATTGTTAGCATATGTCAAGAGTATAACGGATGCCAAGTGGGATAAAGAGAAATCACAATTGCAGAGCATTCAAAGCTTTAATTGGCCTGCTGAGGATGATGTAACAGCATGGGATTCAATGACCAAACCAAAAAAGAAGAAGGTTGTTGTAGTAGAGATTGATATTATTGATGAAGAGTAGATGGACACATGGCGCCTGCTCTATGAGCACATGAAGGTTAGTAATCAAAAAAGACAAGTGTAGGTTAGCCTGTAATGGTGGTCAATTTTTCTCATTGCAAACATCAAATGCTATCCTAAACATTAACATACAAAGGTGCCAAAGTTCACATAAAGACAAAGGAGCAGATCAGATTTCATTCTCTATTTTTATCCTTCCACCGCTTGGACTATTATTGTCTTTTGTTTTATCTGTATTTAGGGTTAGGTTTTTCAAACCATCCAAATCTTGTTGCATCCTTTTCTTAAGGATTCCAAGATGGTTTGAACCTATATATAGATCATACTGTAAACATTTTAAAGGTGGTGGTGAAATATAATTGTAAGCTAGACTACAAAATTTTTTCTGAGTCTTTGAGCTTTTTGTCTCTGCATGTATGAAATAGAAATATAAATAAAATACAGTGCAACTTCTCTCCCATATTTATTTTTGTCTATTTAATTATTGTGTATGCTCTTTTATGTTTAATATGTAAGGCATTTTAAGCATATTGGTTACAAGGTAGCTATCTAATTGCTTGCAAGTTTCATTCAAGGGAAGAACTAAGTTTTGTGAGTAGTTTTAGGGAGCATAACAATATCTAAGGATTTGATACAGTAGTGTGGAAGTGACAGGGTAATTTGTAAGGCATTTTACTCAAGTTTCATATAGGTTGTAAGGCAATCTATAGTATCTTTATTTACCTTTTCTGTGGATATTGCATCTCTTGACTCTATAGCCCAAGGATAGGCACTGGTCTAAAATCTATCAATTATTTTATCATCATCCAAGTAATTCAAAATATACAAATCTCTTACATTCAGAGTCATATACATATAAATTCAAGCAATTGTATCAAGATATACCATTCATTTTACTAATCCTTTTGAGAGAGGGTTGAAATAGGTTTCCCTTCCTAAGTTTAGAGAACTATAAAAGGGAGAAGGGTGAATGTCCTTAAAGAACTACTATTTTTTGTTATCCTTTCAATAGTTTTCATGGTCAAACTCTGTGTTATGTTGTTTTCAATTTCATGTAGATTAATTTATAAGATAATTCAATAAACAAGCAACAAATCAGTATCCACATTTACTAAAACTGCAAGACATCAATCATATATAGGCAATACCTACCTGGGTGTTGTGGAACCTAAAAAGGAGTGATAGTAGTTTCCCCAGATATTATCATAAATCCTCATCAATTAGTGTTTTCTCTTGGTTGTGTCAGTATATTCAAACATTGGGAGTCATAGAGTTAATCAAGTATCTGTTGAAGGTTCAGCAAGAAAAAACCCTAACAGGATGAACAATTTTGTTGTTATATCTTGCTACTTTGGCAGTGAGTCTTTGTTTACAAGTTTTGAGCAGTGAGATCCTATCTGTATTCATTGTTGTATTTTAAGTGAGCCTCTAGTTGCAAGTCCAAACCAATGAGCTCCTACCATCTTTTGTAGTCAGAATACATACATCAATGAATTATCTTTGTAGGCAAGTTCTTACTCTTGTTTTTCCTAGTTTGAGTTTTTCACATTTAAAACCTTGGTGTTCATGTGTTACTTTTTTTGTTTGTTACTTTATTATTGTTTCATGTGGTGAATATTGAATTTATTTAGTGTAATTTTGGTTTATGGTGATTCACCTACCCCCCTTTTCACATTTTGAGTGTGTTCGACATGTATAAAAAATGATCTCTTATATAGAATTAAATTCTACACTAGTAATGACTTATGATCATTCAATGTTATGCAGATAAATAGGATTTTTTTATAGATGTGTAATAGTACCTTATAATATGCAAAAGGAAACAATTTAGATTTAAATTATAAATGCAACCTTTATTTATGAGTAGATGTTAATTTCAAGCATTAGTCAAGAAGATAATAAGTGATCATATTTTTCATGTATACATATTCAAGTACACATGTATATTAAATATCATGGGAGTTGAATGTACATGTATTTATTTACTTGATTATTGTTTCATGTGGTGAATATTGAAGTTAGTTAATGTGATTCTGGTTTATGTCGATTCACCTCCCCACCTTTTAGCATTTGGAGTGTGTACAACAAGTATAAAAAAAAGGATCTCTTATATACAATTAAATTATACATTAGTAATGACTAATGAACATTCAATGTTGTATAGATAAATAGGCCATTTCTATAGATGTGTAATAGTAGCTTATAATATGCAAAAGGAAACAATTTAGATTTGTATTGTAAATGCAACCTTTAATTATGAGTAGATGTTAATTTCAAGCATTAGTCAACAAGATAATAAGTGATCATATTTTCAATGTATACATATTCAAGTACACATATATTAAATATCATGGGATTTGAATGTAGATGTGTTTATTTAATCAATATAGCTAGATATATTAGCTAGTTTACTATGATACAATAGTGTGTTCCCTAGTAAAGGAACCAATAGTACTATGTTAATAAACAACACAAATTTGGAATAACTATCATAGGTGTTCCATGGCTATTTAGGTATGGTTATTAAGGGAGACATGTTAGGCTTTTCCATAGTTTTCTTCAATTATTGTTTGAGGTTATCCTTTGAGAGGATTCCATGAGCTACAATATGCCCATTATTCATGAATTATTATTTACTAATGGCTATGTTTAAAACTATTAATAACATTTCATAGTACAATTTTGGCAATAAATGACTTCTTAGGTTACTTGTTCTGATCAATAAACTATTAGAAATAATATATTCTTATGTTTATGTTCCTCGAACCCTATGATATATATTCTATTTATTCCCTAAGGGTTGATTTTGGAGGGAGGAAAGAAATTCAAACTTGAGTATATTAATTGTTAAATGTTTTTGTGAGTCATTAATTGACATATCTAGCCTACTAGGGAACCCATATTTTCATCACATGTTTAGTATTCATGATAGTTTTAGGTCCATTACTTCATATTTGATAATTTTAATGATGTTATATTCATATACAAGTTACCTATCTATTTTTCTAATATCACTTTTATATGATGCCATGATACTGACTGAGTACAAAATCAAGACTTTTATTTTTCTTATGGTTGAATAAATACTAGGGGGGTGTATAGCTTTATTTTATGAATAGGTTAAATGCATTTTTGAATAATTGTGTTCTTTTATTTTTCTTGTAATTATATGATATGAGACTCGTGATTAGTGTGCATTTTGGGATTTATTTCTTGCATGATAAAGGTTAGGGAGATGTAATAGGTCTTATGTGTTTTCCTTGGTTGTTAATTTGCAATATGATTAGATAACACAAAGTTAGTTGCATGAGTGGCACCCTTGGTGTGTATTTATTTCACCTGTCCACTCATTCAACTATTTGACTATTCCCAAGGTGTATACCTTTTAAAGATTACTATAGGTAGTTGATCCTATTGGATTAAGGGAAACACTGAGAGGGGGGTTAGGGTGAATTAAAATATTTATGATCAGCTTAAAATCAATTAGTTTTCTAAACATTAAACTTGTTTATTATAATTATGTGTGGTGGAACCAAAATTTATAGACAAATGTGCATATCAAGATAACTCAGGGAAGTATACTCTATACCCATATTATTATAATTTTTGTATTTTGTAGCTTCTATTTCACAAATTATGCTATTGTTGAATTCTTATGTCTCCTAGCTTGCATATTCATATTCAAATTCATATATATAATCATTACATGTATTTCATGGGATTTTTCTTATTTCATATCCTTGCACATATCTATTCAAAAATTTAATCCTCAATATAGATCAATTTTTGGCATGATTCCACAATCAGAAAATGGAATGATCTTTATCAATCGCGAACTAACGCATTGTCACCACGTGTCCCAGGTCTGCAAGTGCTCTGAGTAATGAAAGAAGATCTATGGTTAAACCTCAGCAAATATTGATGGTTGGCATGATGCCACTATGAGAAGATGCACATTGGTTATTATTCATAGGATCATGCCTAATCAACAAGTGTCTTGGGCTTATAGATATCCTAAATAATGAGACAAGAGGGATAACAACAGGTATTAGAAAATTAGTCATGCAGGTTGATGAGGATGCACGCTATTTTGAAGCAAGTTAAAGTACATGCTACTAAAGACCTTTTCTTTTAGCACATGGGTATGATCAATGGTGGTGTCTTAATGAAGCAGAAATGGTGATCGAGTTTTAAGGAAGGCTTAAGGCTGATCAACAGTTAAAGCACGACAAAGATTAATGGTGACATGATCTCATGATTGGAAGATACACATTTTTACCATTCATGGGATCATGCCTGAACAACACGTGTTCCAGACCCATAAGTTTAAATAGTGAGGATCAGTTGCTAAAGAAAGGAAAGGATCGATGGTTGGCATGATCTTGCGATAAAAAATAGAACATATTTTATCCATCGTGAGATCGGATGATGATGAAATGTGTCCTCGACGTTGAAAAGGATAGGATTCTTTGGTGGCAACATTCATGTGGATTTCTTAATGTCATTTTAAATATATTTATTAATTTTTCGGTGCTAGTTAAGGTTTTGTCTATTATTTGATACATCGTCATTTTCCATGCAAGGTTACAAGGATGGTGAGTACCATGGGTCTGTTTGATAATAAAATAATGCAATCTTCAAAAATGAAGGATGATCACATGCATACACTCTTTAAGGAATATTCACAAGGATGGAGAATGTCTAAGGATAGTCAACAATGTTGGTGATTCTGTTCTTGACGTTGACTTTTTTTGAGACACCATTGATCGTATCCATTATCAAGCAGAGTTTATATGGTTATCTATGGATGAGCGTATGATCGATGTACCATAGTGATCATAGAAAAGATAAATTACACATGATGTTCTAGAAGACTATTATTATGAATCCCAATGGTCAAGAACCATTTTCAAATGAGGATGTAAATAGTTCCTTAGTTGTAACTATGATTGTTCAATTGTTGATCTTAGGGTTAGGTTTTATTTATGAAGAGAAACATTGGTCTGAAGCTTGTATGCATCCCTTAGATTTTATGTAAATAAGGATTCCAAGACCATGTGGATAAAATTATTATTAATATAATTATTCCAAGTTTTAGAACTTTATGACAACTACAACATGGACTTAAATGTACTATTATTTCAAAATCAATAAAAGATAAGTGTTTTATGTCTCATTTTTGGTAACAAAGTTTAGTTCATTTCAATTAGTCCCTTGCAATTATTTAAGGAAGATTCAATTTCTATTCTTGAAATGCTTGTGTAGAGATTTTACATGTGTCATATCCCTGTTTGATTATCAAGGAGTTTGTGAAAAGTTAGTGTTTCTAGCTTCTTGTTCAAGTGGTCTCCCAACCAAAGGAGTTAAATTCATTTGAAATAGAAAGGATATAAATAGGCTTAATTTCTTTGTATCTATAGCATTTGAATAGTCGATGGTGTTGGAATATATACTATCTTGAAAGGTTGTACATAGGATTGAAAGTGAATTGAATCTATTGCCCAAGTTGAAATAAACACTAATCTTATGAATTATTGGATATAGTTATTTGATTCATTGTTAAAGTTTTGAGATATTCTATCTAGAATTCATTAAAATTTATACATAGTTTCAAAGAATTCTTACAATTAACAAAAGCACTCTTAGTCTTGCAGTTTAAGTTGTATTTCTTTCAAGTGATTTTACCATACTTGAGAGAGAGGGTTTGAAGTGTATTCTATCTACTATAAACAAACCTCCAACTAACAGATTAAGATTGAGGTATAGGCCTACCAACCTTGGTCATGTAGATCCAAAATTGTAGAAGTCCCAACCTTGACTTTGGTTGAGACTTGTAAGTTGACCAAATCACTTGGGTTTCCCAACATTGGATTGCAAAATCCATTGAAAATCCAATCTGTTGATTTGAGCACCAACAGATTGGAAACTCTACTGGGGAGAAAAGCCTCAGAAGATAGTAGGTATTTTCCTTCTATAAGGAAGGTGAGATATCTACAAATTTGATGCAATTATATCTTGGAAAAATAATTTGGTTGTACTAAGTATTCATGTGGGGTAGAAGATCCTTGCATCACGATCAATTGGAATGAGATTTACACATAATTTTGAGGAGAGGAAAGAAACAAGCTCTGTATATGTTGTATAATAGACATAAGAAGTTCCTTGATAGGGAAAGAGTACTTTTCATTGCAGATGAAGCCCCTACATCAAGTCATCATAGTGATGAGAATAGTAATCCTTTTTACTGAGTTGATAGGGAAGAACATGAGCCTCAACATTGAATAAATCATGAAGAAGTATATAGGGAGGAAAATGATAGAAACTAGGATGCTATCTTTCGTGAAATAGCTAATGTAGGCTCAAATGATGAAGAGATGGTCAGAGCTCATAAGAGGCAACCAGAGGAGATATTATGGAAAATGAGAATAAAAAGAAGTGCAATCAATTCGCCAAGGGAAAAAGGATGGAGAGATGAAGGGACAACAAAGGATGATATAACTTTAATATACAATCCTCCTCATAGAAAGAATGGGGATGCTCAAAAATGATCATACTAATCCATTTTTTGAACCAAACAATAGAGGAAGACATCGAAGAAAAAATCATGGAAGTGAAAGAGGTGATCCTTGGAGACAACCAAAGAATGGAGAAAACTATAACCAAGGTAATCCAAGGTAGAAAATATGGGAAATAATTGTAATGATGGTCAAAATCGCCGGGGCATGAGTCACCAAGTTCCTAGAGGGAAGAATGGGAATTGCCATAATATGGGAAAAGGAAGAAGAGATTCAATGGTGATAGAAAGATATAGGCAACTGGATTTTAGCGGGATAGTTGGATACCCAAACCCTATACAAAATGAATTAATAATGCCATTCTAAAATGTTTAGGAAATGGAGTGGAACCTAATGAGAAACATGGCATAAATTTAAAAAACATTATTGAGGAATTAGACAAAAACAATAAGGTTGTTTTCTTGAAGTTGTTTGTCCTGTCATTAATTGAATATGTTGTTGAATGGTATATGGGTTTCTTGATGGATCCATCTCAAGTTGGTGTGACTTTGTAAATTAATTTGTTGAGCAGTTTGGTGATCATAATGATACATCTTTTTTATCTCATGAATTGACTAGCATTAAAAATAATTTTAATGAATCGGTTGGAGAATTCAATAAAAGGTTTAATAAGGTCTTAAATAGAATACCAAGAGATATAAGAGTTATCAATTGTTTCTTGATTGATTTCTATCTAAGTGCACTTGAAACACATTACAAGATTAGATCAAAGACCTGCAACCTTGTACCAAGCTTTCAAAGTTGCCACTACTATTGAAAATGACAGAAAGGCTACTGGAAGGATAAATAAAAGGGATGATACTCAATTAAACAATTCAAAGGCCCCTAAAAGGGATACTCTCAAAGAAATCATGGATATGATAAAATATCTAAAGGTAAAACAATGTAGGAGTGATAGGTTGTCATTCCCTAAAAATGACAGTTTTAGATTGCAAGTTATGCCCTATAATACTAGTTGGAAAGATGGTAAAACTGAAAACAAAATTTATGCTAAAGAAACACCTAGTCCATTAAAAAGAAACAACCATTTGGTGGAGAGAAATCCTTGGTGTGAAGCTTGCACAACACCAAATTTTCCTGATAATTGTGTTGAGGCCCAGAGACTGCAAGAGGATGAAGATTAGAGTGATGACTAGCAACCCACAATGAATAATGTCTCATCTGTACCCATATGGGGAAGATATGACTACAATTCTTCTGATAAGGCTTATGTCTACCATGATGATCTGAATAGGATATATCAATGTGATACAAAACAAGGAGAGCTTCTAGTCATTAGGAGGTTAACAAAGGAGGAGAAATAAGCATATACTATTGCAGCAATTGAGGAAGCAAGGATTAATTAAAAATTGAGGAATAGAAAAATAAATGTTGATCAAGGGAAACCTGCTAGAATATCTGTCAAAGCACCAAAGAAGAAGGTCGGCCAACCAGACGCATTGAAGATCAAAGATGATACTACAAATCTAGGTCAATAGGTAGATTATCATCAAGATCCTAAAGTTACAAAGCCAAAAGAAACCAATGGTCAGTAAGTCTACTCCAAATAGTAATTATTTTATATCAAATGCTTTGTCTCGGGTGAAAATTTCTATTCCTTTATTTGAGATGATGAAAATATCTAAATTCAAAGATGAGGCTATGGAAGTGTTGTCTAATGTAGGAAGTTTTTTTAAAGAGGAATCTAATCAAAGACTAGTAAATGAAGAACCACTAGTGGTATCTTTAGAAACTACTATTACTAAAAATGGAACACAAGTTGATCCTTTTTTATTTGAATTTGATGATTAACAACAAATTTGTTAAGAATTGTATGATAGATTCACGAGCAGTGGTTAACAACATGCCCTCAAAAGTTATGAAAGAGATTGGAATGAAGGTTGACACAACTTATAGAAGATGTTATGTCATGGAAAATAGATCTATACCTATTGTTGGTATCATGGAAAATGTGGAATTAAAATTTCCTTCTTGTCTTGAAGTATCATACAAAACTAATATTACTATTGGAGAAGTTCGTGGTAATTATGGAACTCTTTTATCTAGAAAGTGGTCTAATTTAGTAGGTGGTCATATTCAATTAGATTTTTCCTATGCTATTTGTAGACATCCAAAAATATTAATATTATTATTAATATTAATATTATTGCTATATTTGACTTTAAATTAGCCATCCCTTCAAGCCTAGGTTTCCCTTATGTGGCTCTTATGTGGATGCCACATAAATGCCACCTCATTCAACCCCTCCTCTTCTATCCCAAAAATCTATAAAATGAGGCCTTCTCCTCTTACATTTTCATCTCTCATATTTGCATTGTTATCATGCTAACATAGCTCTAGATTTCATATTTGTTTTTATGTGCTCTTAAGTTTCATACTTAAATCATATAGATATTACATGCTAGGATTATTTGGTTAAAATGAATAATAGCTTCAATCTTGCATATTTTGCATATCATTTCCATACCTAGTTTAAGATCATCTTTTGGAGAATTTAAAACTAGTTTCTCATACTAGCTCTTGAATTTCTTCATTGTTTCCAATCTTGCATTCATGAATTGCATTGCATTGGGGATCTATCTCATTTGTTTTTGAGAGAGCACATGCACAATCTATCAAAAAGAGCTAATCAAACAAGTAGAATAGGGTGCAATTTAACTTATTTTTAGCTCAATTTGATTTTATGATGAGGTCTTGTTGGTTTCTTTATTCATTCTATGAATTATATGTGCTAACCTACTAACTTCTCATGTTTGAGCTTGCTCTTGAAAGATTGAAGATTTCCTCATACACATTCTGGAACACCCAGTGGGACCCACATCCCTAAAATCCTTCTAATTTTCTTGTCTTCTTCTTCCAATTTTTTCAAACATGTGGATTGGCGTCTACAATTTACGCAGAGGTGTCTACACAAACATCAGTTCTCTCTAAACTACTATTCAGCATTTATGCTAAATCAACATCTATGCCTTGCATTGGCATCTCCGCTTGACATTGTTTATTTGAGATTTTCCAAACATAGTTTTTCATTTGTGAATATTTATTATCTTTCCCAGTGATTTTTAGTATTTAAGCATTTTATTTTTTAGCAGAGATCAATCTTACAAGCAGTTATAATGTCAAAAGTTTATTAATGGAACAAGATCTTGATAAATCATTAAAGAACACTAGCTTTTAAATGTTTGGATAATTTCAAAATGGCTAAATCTGATCAATTTGAAGACTAAGAAAGAAGGAAAAATAACTTTTTTTGCTATTTTTAAATTATGTTTTTTGACCTTGCAGAGACAACAACATCTGCAAAAATATGGGTTCCTATTTTGGCATCTATGCAAATGCCAGTTAAGAACAATCATCGATCGATGTCTGCATTAAACAAATCAGCGTGTCCTCCTGGTATAACAGTTTCCCAATTTTCTATGTTTTTTGGCATATTTCTTGCATTCTTTCATTTTTGGAACAAAAACACAGAACTAGTGTCTGCGCCCTTAATCAGTGTCTGCGCTCTGACAGACTTTTATTGATCATTTTGCTAACAACTTTTGAGTGGTTTTGTGATAACCCTTGTCAAAGGCTAAATTTTTTGAAACTACTAACAAGTTGCCTTTAAGCACCGCTGGTCAAAGAAATCAATTCAAAAACTACTCATGTTTGTCTTGCAAGTTGCCTCAAATCAACATCGACCAAATGATTGTGTTTGCTATAATCTTTTTTAGGCACCTAGAATAATTATGAAGATTTTTTGTCTAATCCAAAGTAAGTGTTAGGGGAATATTCTCTCTTCCCTTTTGGGAAGATAAAAAACCTAGACACATTTGCTTTATGTTAAACAAACAAATTTTTGCGGAATGAACAAAATTGTCTTGCATGTTTGTGGAGAAAATGATACTGGATAGAAGAGTATGCTCTTTTACCCTTGTGGGAAAATAAAAAATCCAGACTCCTTTTTGTGTCCAATCTAATTTCTTTTCAAGTTAATCCTTTAGATGGGCCTGTCGATTGAGGGAAAAATCTCTCATAAATGACCCACGTGAGAACAAGGTGCCAGCCACACCACTCCAACTCACATTAATCAAATTTACTCTTACAGGTTAAATCCTCAAGAGTTGATTGGCATTTGGGATTATACTTGGCTCTCATCTGACATAATTGTGGCCTCATAGTCTCAATCATGTTTATGTGACCGCTTTTGTCAAGACTCTCTATGGGGCTATACGCCTAAATCATGCTTGCGCAGACATAGAGAATACAATTGAGTGGAAACCCTTACTAAGAACTCTAGGAATATAAGCTACCTGATATACCTCTGATGGTGATTTATTATAGTGCAAGGGGAGGGAAGAATATCCCCCCAACATTCCCATCATACATGTCTCAGGGTATTGTGTTGTGAAAGAGATCTTCATAGCATGACAACAATACTTGGAAAAAGGAAAAAACACGGGTGCCCTTCTAGTGGTGACACTATTGTGTGAGCTGAAGGAATACCAAATAATGGGCCTATAATATTTCATGCAAAGCCAGTTCCCTAAGTAGATTTGTGCTTGAAGTGTTTGAAGAACATTGACAAATCCAAAACATGAATGGAATTCCCAACGAACAAATTTTTCACACTTGCTTGTATCCTTCAAGGTTGCTTTGTCCCTTGTCGGGCTGTTTTCAAGACACTTGCCTATTATTTTCTTATTTGACTGTGTTAAAATTGTTTCTTACCATTGAACAAAATCTAACCAAGTTAAATCTAGATCAATCAAGATCAGTTAAAAACCTAAAAGCTCCCCCAGTTTCACCAATTGTCATCTCCAACCTGCGATTGTCACTTTCCAAAATCCACCATTTTCTTTCATCCTTCTAATCTCCCATCCTTCCACTTCATTTTCCTAATCTTGGTAACTTGGAGCACCATCATCTACATTGGACTTCATCAATGAACATCAATCCTTATCTTTCATACCTTCATTAGATTTCCATCTCAAATCAAAGATAGAAAGATTTATCAAAGTGTTAGAAGGATCCTTATCATTAGAAAACACATTAATATTATCACTTGAGAACATCACTCTATCTTGAGTGGTCAATCCAACCCTATCTTTCTCAAGATCATAAGTCTATCTTTGAGTAGAGAAAATCATCATCGTTATTCCTTATTGTCCGCACTGCATAGGATCCTATTTCACTAAGGTTTGTCTTAAACCTTCATCATAAATCCTTATCAATCTTATCTTGATACTTTATCTCCTAATCCAATCAATCAATCAATCAATCATTTTACCAATCAATCTAATCGTCAAAATCAACATCAATCAAACCTTGAGGCCCTTCCCTCACATCCAACATCAAAACAACATCTTTGAGGCTCTTCCCTCACAATAAAAAAATCCAAGTATTGCTCCTACTCCTAAACTTGCCTCTCACATTTGAAATATTTCATCCTCATTATTCTATCTTAAATCATCTTCAATCTAGCTTCATTTTCTTGCTCCATCTATCCACATCAGTTTCAACCTCTCTTCATCTAGTCTAATCATTCTTCCTTGATCCAATCACATCATTATCATTCTAATCAAATCCAAATCCCTCATATAAACATCATGAATATGGATTGGTTTCAAAAAAGGGTTAAGGAACATCAAACATATATGTCAAGTCCCATCTCTCAAACCATACCTCCAAATCAACCAACCTATCAACCAAATCCGTCCAACTCATGCATACTTCATAGTAACCCAACTCCAAAATATTCATATCCCTCATCCCAACCAACTTACCAAGTCAATTCTATAACTCTACACCCATCTTCCATATCCCAATATAGTCTACCTCAACACACTATATCCAATCCTAATCCACCTCCCATCTCTTACCCTTCCTCTACCTTTGACAAGGGATACACATCTCATTACCCCTCACCCACATATTTCCCTCATACATCATCCATACCTCCATCTTCTTCCTTAGTCATATCCCAAGCTCCACATTTCCACAATAACACTGCTAACTACATCCCTAATCCAAATCCTCCACCCCCTTATCATCCAACCCATTTTCTAAACCATAATCCTAGTCCTCCAGTTCCTTCAATCCATCACCATAACCCCCATGCTATTACTACTCCACCATCCACTCTATCCTACCTTTCTCCTCCATCCCCTCCATCTTATCACAATATACCATCTTCCATTCATACCTACATTAAAACAAACCCCACTCCCCAATCCACCTTCATCTCTCAATCTACTTCACATGTCATACCCCAATCTATCACTCCTCCCCCATCAGTTAGTCAATCTAGTTCACAATTCACCTCCAAGCTTGCTTATCTAAACTATCTATCCATGTCATTTCCTACACCCATTTCTAAACCATCATTCATTCAACCAAGTTTGCAATCAAATACTGCACCTTCATCCATAAACTATCCTATTTTCCCACCATCTACATTTGCTAACCATCCACCCCAACCTCAAACATGCAAGTATCCAAGGAGTTTCACAAGGAAGCCTGCAAAAAATCTATCTCCTATAGTTGATGAGTCATGTCATCTCAATATCTCATGTGAATCCACTAGTGATGAGGCACATCCATCTATCATTTCCCCTCCAACTCCCATACGTATTGATCCTCTTCCATCTCCTAACACCATTGAAGTCCCCCCATCCATTGAGTCCATCCAATACCCATCCCCATCTTCTCCTCTTGACATTATCCACACCCCATCCAATCAACCTCATGAGTCCCCCTATCTTCCCTCTATCCCAATCATGGAATCTCCCATCCTACCATCTCCTCCATCTGAAGAATCCATCCTTACATCCACCATCATAAAATCTACACCAATCCAATCATGTCAAGATATTTTCCAAAAGCATGTCAAAATATCCAATGATATAAATCAAGATCCCACCATCACACTTCCTCCATCTCATAATCCATTGTCACCCACTCTTCCCAATCAAGATCCTTCCATTCTACCTACTATATATCAAGAGCCACTACCCATTCTAAGTCAAGATCAGAACATCCCATCTCGTCCACTTCATGATCCTTTATCACTTCCAATCCAAAGTATCCCATCACCATCACTCTATCCCTTTGGTTCAATTACATTCATCCATGGTGGTCCACTTAAAGAAGAAGAAATAAATTTCATGTCCACCATTTATACTCCTCCTGATAATGGACTCACATCTAGTTCCATAAGAAAGAAGTACCCTATCTTGGATCGAATGCTAAAAAAGTGGAATTATCAAGGAAAAGGCCTAGGCCTAAATGAAAAAGGTACCCTGGAGCCCATTCATGTTAAAAGACATCCACAATGTTGTGGTCTTCGTTACACACCTCAAGACCCTTCATCCAAAATTGTTGGGACAGCTACTGCAAAGTTCAAAAGTTCTTTCAACCCCACCATTGCATCTTCCCATCATTCCTCCAAAAACTTTAATGCTATCCCTTCTCCTCTTTCATTTTCATCTCTCATTTTCCATTGTTATCATTCTATTTTAATGTTAGGAGTTCATTTCCTAGTTTCATGCTTTTCATGTTTAAATTATTTAGAAATTACATGTTAGGATAATGGATAATGAATCATAATTTCTATCTTACATGTTGCATATCATTTCCATAACTAGTTAGACAACCATCTTTAAGAAGGATTTGAGACTAGTTCTTCATACTAGCTCTTGAATCTCTTCTTTGTTTCCAATCTTGCATTCATGAGTTGCATTGCATTGGGAATCCATTTCATTTGTGTTTGAGAGAGCACATTCACAATTAATCTAAAAGAGAAAATCAAACAAGTAGTATAGGGTGCAATTTAACTTGTTTTTAGCTCAATCTGATGTTATGATGAGGGCTTGTTGGTTTCTTTATTTATTTTATGAAATATATGTGCTAATCCACTAACTTCTCATGTTTGAGCTTGCTCCCAACAGATTGAAGATTTCCTTATACACACTATTATTCTAGTGGATGGCAGGGACATAAGAATCAATACGGAGCCAATATCCCCATACATAATTGAAAAATATAATTTTATAGAGACAATAAAATTCTATCACTCAGACATGGATAATTTCCAGGTAAGTATCACTAAACCAACACTAAAATCTATTAGCCACATTGAAGTGCATTTGTAGGAGAATCAGGAAGATCTTTGGGAAATGAATTTTGATGGAGAATGCAGTAGAGAAGCTAATGGAATTGGGATCACTTTTGTATCTCCATGTGGTAAGATTTTAAAATTTTCTTTCTTGTTAAATTTTGAATATACTAATAATATTTCAAAGTATGAAGCACTAATCCTTAGTTTAAAAATTGCAAAATCTTATGGTATTAAGATGCTTTCAGCTTATGGTGACTTTGATTTAATTTTTTCTCAATCCAGAAATAAATTCACAACTAAAAATCTTAGATTAAAATAATACATGAATTTAGTATGGGATTTAGTTGAATTTTTTGATGTATTTTCAATCAAATCAATAGAAAGATCAGATAATTCTCTTGTAGAACTATTGGATAATTTAGCTATCAGGTGGGTTGACATTCCTTTTGATGAGATTATGTAGATGGAGATGAAAAACAAACCATCAATTCTTGACAATGTGCAGAATTGGCAAGTGTTTGAAGATGACAGGGATCTTCTCAAATTTATAATGAACAAATAAAAATATGAGGATCAGAGCATAGATTGGAATGGATATGTAGAGAATCAGGATAGAAAAGAACTTTTCTTGGAAAGGAAGTGGTGTAGCTAAAGACAAAAAAAATTACTAGAGGCTTGGTAGCACTTGAAGGATCTTTTGATGAATAAGAAAATCTTAAGGTGGGTAGGACAGTTGAAAAGTATAAAGAAGATGAGAAGATCAACTTGGGAAACAATAATGATCCAAAGAAAGTATACATAGGCAAGAAGCTCACTCCTAAGATCAAGGCTGATTTTATAGCCTTTTTAAGAAAATATCTAATATATTTTTGCATGGTCATATGATGAGCTTAAGGATTCCTGTTAAGACTTATTTCAGCATGAAAATCCTTTAAAACTAGATGCAAAGACTTTTAGGAAAATACTGTGTCCCATAAACCCAATGTTAGCCCCTAAAAGGAGGGAATATCTTGTAAAATTAAGTGATACGTGAATAATAGTGCCTATAAGACATCCTACATGGGTATTAAACTTGGTCCCAATTAGAAATAAGAATGGAGATATAAGATTGTGTGTTGATTTTAGAAATTTGAATGTATCATCTTTAAAAGATAACTATGCACTGCCTAATATGGAGGCTCTTTTACATAAGGTAGCTGGGAATGAATTATTTTCTATGATGGATGGATTTTTAGGATACAACCAAGTGAAGGTTAAAGAGTCAGAGCATTACAAGACACCATTTACCGATCCTTGGGGAGCATATGTTTATGAAAGGATGTCCTTTGGGTTAACTAATACAAGTTAAACATTTCAAAGATCAATGGATGTGGCTTTTGATGGCCTAATTGACCTCATCATGGCTATGTATCACAATGATGACTGCATATTCAAAAAAGGAAAAGGAGCATTGTAAACTGTTAGAATAGTCCCAAAGGAAAACTGGGAGGGGGGGGTGAATAAGTTATCAGTAACTTTAACTTTAACCAAATCAACTCTAACTTTGCAATCTTCTTGAAACACGTTACGTGCCTTTACATAACTATCATCCATTCATAACTAATCATGAATTTACACACGCATATCTTGAAGATAGGTGCAACTCAAGAAACACGTTAAATATGTCGGCTCTGAAGAGATACTCTTCCAAAACTATAACTGCCAATAACAAAATTACACAACTTGACTGAAACATCATATCTAGACCTACATGTATGAATATAGTAACCAAGGCATGTCTACAACATGTATCTAACTGTGCAAGTTTGGATAACACTGTTCTGATAAGTTCTTATAGAATGCTACTGTATATTATATGTTGTCATCAATGACAAACATACAATCAATCAACTGCACAAAAACAAATATCCAACATAAACATCTAGAGCAAATATTTAAAAAAGCTCTAGAATATGGGATATCTCAAAACCCAAAGAAATTCCACTTTGGAGTAACTAAAGGGAAGTTAATTGAACACATTGTATCAAAAGATGGTGTGAGAATATAGATCATGAAAGAATTGCAATGATAGATAAAATCTAGGTCCCTAAAATTTTTAAAGGAATCCAGTCCTTTTTCGGACAAAAAAACTTTGTAAGAATATTTGTCTTAAATTTCTCTGAAATAGTTAAACCTATTGCCAAGATGCTTGAGATGGGTGAAGATATTAAATGGGTGAATGAGGCCCTAGAGGCATTTTCTAATATTAAGAAGGCAATAAAGGAAGCTCGAGTCCTTAAAACACCTAATTTCTCTAAACCATTTTAGTTATTTTATTTTGCCTCTTATCATTCTATTGTTGTTGTTATGTTACAAAAAAATGATGAGGGCTATGAGCAACCAATAGCATTTTTCAGTAAAAATCTTCAAGAAGCAGAATTAAATTATGACATAAATGAAAAGCAAGTGTATGCCCTTGTCAAAGAAGTGAAATCTTCTAGGCAATACTTGGTAGGGGAAAAGGTGACAACCTATGTGCCAAATGCAACAATTAAAGACATATTTAGGCAGTCGGAGGTTACAGGAAAGAGATGTAGATGGGTGAGTTCCATCCAGGATTTTTACATTGAGATCCAAATCAAAAAATTGGTTAGAGGAAAGGGTGTTGCTAAACTTATGGTTGAATCAAATCTTGAAATAATTCAAGTGAACGAGGTGAACTCTAATAAATCAATAGTAAGTATTGAGAAATGTCCTTGGTATACTGATATAGTATATTTATTAAAGAACATGAAATTTCAAGAAGGTTTAAATGATAATAAAAAAAGAATAATAAAGTTACAAGCATCTACGTATGTTTTGATATAAGGTGACCTATATTGGAAAAATAGAGAAGGTGTTCTTTTATTTTGTTTAGATAAGTACTAAGAAGATTTCCTACTAAAGGAGTTTCATGATATTACATGTTGGGTATTATTGGCCACATGTGTTTAAAATTCTTACATATATGTTAGAAAGTGCGAGGCTTGTCAAAAAATTGTAGGGAAATTAAAATATAATGGTACATTACCCCTTATAAATTTGTCCACAGAAGAGCCATTTCAAATGTGGGGGATATATTTCATTGGTGAAATTGTTGATTTCTCTAGTGGACAACACAAGGGTCTGTGTAGGATCATGGTATGCAAAAAACTGGCGATGTGAAAAAATCATTTTTTCACTCGTCCAAAAGCCCACCCAAAATTTTGTTGAATTTTGAGTTGGCCTAGAGGTTAGTACACCTGGCCAAGCCAAAATCTAAAGATAAAGAATTATCTGATATCTGATATTTATCAGTAACAATATATTGTTTCCTGTGGTTGCGTTCAACATTTTTTATTGTGAAAACGTTGAAGCGGCCTAGCCAAGCCAAGAATGTTGTATATCAGATAGGGATCGTATATCAGATTCACCATAGTTAAAAGGTAAGTGAAATTTGGTATTTTCATTCTTGTTTTTTGTTTTTGGATTGAGATTTATTGTTTTTAAAAAAAACTAGGTTTTATATGATATTACATATTATTTTTTAAAATTGATTATAAACTAGAGCTGAAATGATAAAAAGTAAGGTTGAAATTGATATTCTTTATTCCTTATTCATTTTGAACCATACATGGATTCAGACCAATCTGAAAACCCTCCCAATGAGTCTGCAAACAATCTAGAACCACCTCAAGACAATCCCCTGCCTTCAAAAGGCCAATCGTTCTCAAACCCTCGATCATTACAGGATCTCATAGGAGATAATCTAAATCAGCTTAGAGGATATCAGAACACATATGCAAATATCCCCACCTTGTGCCCCATGTTTTCCATGCTAAAGTCCATTATTGAGAGCATGGATAAACTCATAGAACAATACAACATTGCACTTCTTTGGTGTGAATCCATGCATGGTCAATTTGATGATGGGCTTGCCTACGATCAAGTTATGGATCTAAATATAACAAAACATGACATATGTAACATGTTTGTTGATCCCAAAACCGGTTTAAAATTGGACCCTAAAAAAACCAAGTTGTCAATTAAATGGTGCACAAATGATGCAATACGTGATAAATTTTGGGATCGCTGGTGGACGGTTTTTGATAGATCACCCCACAACAATTTGGATATCCCATTCTATTTCATATGGAAATTGTGTGTTGAATTTGAGCTCGGTCACAAAGTCAATTATTGGAGCATGAGATAGAACCAGGGCATAGGTTTAGGCACTCCCCAAGGTAGGCCAGGGCATAGCGAGTGAAATATCACACATATGTCCCCCCTCCCAAGATTTCACCACCTCCTAGAGTGTAGCATCCTGACATTATTGTTGAGGCCTAATCACAGATTATTCTAGCCATTCACACCTTGAGTGATCTACTGGTTTGGCAGAGTGCGACATTGTTGCCTACTCATACTGATGCTTCTGGCCCTTCTACATCCTCCATGAGCTCACATGTTTGTGTACCTCATACTTACATTATGTGAAAGAATATGTGGTTGGGTCCCTTGAATGATAGTGATGCATATAACTATGTGTTCGAGGTGGACAATTCTACACAACACACTACAGGCACTGAAGCACCCCATGGAGATGTGCATCAGGGGCATACATAGCCATGGAATCCTACTGTTATAGTAAGAGTAAATAGTTAACTTGTTACATTGTATTACATTTTAAACATTCATATTTTTAATTAATAGAATTTTCTTATAATGATTGCCCACTTATGTTTTTTTATGTGTTTCATTTATGTCTAGTGGATGACAAAGGAGGAGATGGCATAGGTGGAGGGTTCCACACTTTCAGCCATTTCATTTGGCCTTGACACTTCCATGGTACATACATTTTAATGTATTCATTGGTTTCTTTTTATTATAATATTGTATACATGTATTTTCTATTTTTTATGATCATCGTATTACATAGTGATGCAGGTTTCACCAGTTGCCACTAGGGCGCAATGTCAGGGGGTTCAGGCATCTGGTGTTGACAAGGGGAAGGTAATTAAGTATTTTAGATTGTTTAAGAATACATGTATACTTGTCGCTGGTGCGTACTCATTTTTAATTACATGTTTTATTTGACAGAGGGTGGTGTCTGATGATGTCATGAGACCGGTTCACCATGATAGAGTCACAAGCATCTCAATTCGCAGTGATAGCCCCATGGTATGTATATTTCTAAATTTATTTGTGTGCAGTTTACTATCAAGTATATATTTAATATGATCAAGTCATGATTGTATGAAAATTATCTAGTTAACTTTTGTAGGTCACCCCTAGTTTGAGGGAGGTACCATGCCAAGGGTTTGTATCACTGATGACCCAACCAACATTTCCTGAAGAAAGTTCAACACAGGTAATTTTTAATGTTAATTCATTTATATTTAAAACATGTGTTTTTTACCAAGGATTTAACGTTAAATAGTATAATTCATACATCAATCTCATGTTCGCAAATATATATACATAGCGGAGTCAACATTGGTGGCATTGTATCTTCGCTACCAAAGACATATATTAGGTCTCCTGACCGCATGAAGAGACATAGAGGCAAGGTACATGAGAGTTTAATTTTTTTTTAAAAATTATTTTTTATTGTTGACTATGATTTTAAATTTGTATTTATTATTTATAGAAGCCATAAAAATTAAGTAATCTAACTTGGGGTTTCACTTTTATGTTTAAATGCAGGATGCATCAAGCCAAAGAGTAGTTCAAAGTTACTTCACTTTGATCATCCACCAGTAGAATAGGATGTCCTAGAAACATTTGTAATTGAACTTCTTATGTTGAGATGCCATATGGCACATTTTGAGTTGGCATATGCCATAATGTATCTAGATATGTTGATTTTGTAAATTTTTGGAGATGGCATATGCCACATTTTGTACAAAAATATTTCATATATACATATCTACATGTTCATTTCTGATTATTTTATCTTTTTCATGTGTTCTATGTATGTATCATTTCTATATTATATCTTTGGCATGTATTGTATGTATGTATTATTTCCATATTAAATCTTTGCCATGTATTTTATTTATGTATTTATGTTCATTTTCATATTATATCTTTTCCATGTGTTGTACGTGTATGTATTACTTTCATACTACATCTTCATTCTCCATTAGCCATCTAGTGCACTATACTTTTGAGAGAACTAAAATGTTGATTGAAATATTTATGGTAGATAGGAGTGCAATTGATTAATTTTTTGTCAAATACATTATGTTATTTAACATTTATTTTATATGTGTTTATTTGAAAGACTCCATTGATGTGATGTTGGGATAACCAAACCTCTGATTTGGTTTTCAATTTTCTTCATTCATACATGTGGCATGCCCACTAAGACAAACTTTGATCCTTTATAGATTTGGTTTTCATTTGATTGATGTTATTATTTTGATGTTACACCATGTTTGAATAGATCTACAAGTACTTTTCATGCTTTTTTTATAATCTGTGTAGTTAATGTAATGAAATCTCTTTACATTGTTCAAACAGTTCAACAGGATTTGTTTATGCTTATATATTCCTTTGATGCATTTTATCAAACTGATGCAGAGGCTAGTGGGAAGTAACATGTCTTCATGGTTTAATGACTTCTTCCTTCTTTGCTTCATAAAAAATCCTTCAATCTTCACTCAAAAGGTTACCTCAAGACCCATCCCACTCCATAGACCTATTAGAGGTCAAATTCAGTCTCCTTAGACTCCACTAGACTCTACATCTTGAATCCATCTAGTTCTTCATACTCCTACCATTCAATCATGCTCCAAAATCCATGTTATGCATCCTTCATTCAATAGGCTTCTGCAACCACAACCATCAACCTTTCTTTCATAGGTGATCCTACATCCTCTAAGGACCCCAACACACTTGTTTCACCCATACACCAAACCACAAACTCTTCCTTCAAGACATTCTGTCTCCTTCACAAATATGTCCAGTCATACAATGTCCTAGTAGTACAAAAAGGGTTTTTAAATCTTTTCTCAAAATAGTTCCAAACAACTCTTAAAACCAATCACATGTCTAAATACCCTTTTTCAATCCCATTAACATATCTCAGAACTGACCCCTTGTGTTTTGGACCATCCTACTCAACTTTGCCACTGTCAGTGAACTAAGAGGGTTAATTCAACCCCTTTTCCCAAGCAACTACTAATGCATCTTCACCCCAGATCTTGAGACTTTCAACAGAGTCATAAAATGACCCCAAACTATGGATTCTACAACTGATTTGATTAAAAAACCTCTCTAAGTTCAAAATCCCTAATTTGCTTCTCAACAACCCCCAAAATCTAGGGCTTGGTTAGTGTACAACCTCCCAACACCATAGCCTCAAATAAATGGATGATTCACCATCCTTATACCATCCTAACATGGATTCAAACAAAAAATCACCCCCTCCAATGGCCAGATCCTCTACTTCTATAACCATGCATGCAACCCTTCAATAGTGTGAAACTCACTCCTTCATCCACAATCTCTTACAACAAGTCTTCAATCCTGCAATATTCATGTTAGGAAGATATATTACAAGTGTTGATCCATCCCAAAGAAAAAATTATATATTCCAAGTGTTGATCCACCCCCTGCAAATCACAAATACTTGTTTACAAGTCACAAATCCTCCTATGTTTGTCTGCATGCCAGAGTTCTTGCATTCTACAAAGAAGCCATCTTCTAAGTGTGAAGAATGAATGAAAGAATAAACATGAATTTGTTGGAAATGAGATAAGTAATTGAGAGGGGAGGGGTGAATCAGTTACTCTAAATAAATCCTTTGTCACTTAGATGTCTTAAATACTTTAACACTGATACTCGGTTAATTAAGATATTCTTCTGTAACTCGGGTGTCAAAGTAATCTTTATAATATCTGATACAATTATACTTTAGAGATTAAGTGCAAAAACATAAAGCATGAAACAAATAGCATATACATAGGTGACACCAAGATTTAACATGGAAACTCAATATGGGAAAAATCACCAATATAACTAGTTACTATTTTTCACTATTCTGAAGTGAGCCCTATTAGGAGACAACCATGTTAAAGGTTACAATAACACACTATTAGGTGTGACCTTGTTAAAGGATTTAGTCACCCTATGAGGAGTGGCCTTGTTAGAGGTCTTCAACACTTCAACATAAAAATGCTACCTTGTGAGAGGATTTACAAAATAGACTATTAAGTCTTCTATGTTAAGAGATTTTAGATCACTGCTACAATTATTAGAAAGTAACAATGAATTGAACTTTATGTATAAGAAACTATCTTTTCTGATTCAGATCTCTATTTTGATTATAACTTGATCCTTGCTGATCATATGTTCTATTGCAGCTCCGAGTGATCAGTACTCAATCAGAATCCTGTCTGATTTATCCTTCACTCTTCATATCATAGAATTCCACACTTCTTTTTCTTCTTGCTGATCACCTTGCACTTCTCACTTTCAATCCAAACTTGACCTTTCATTTATATGATAAGCCCTATCAAGTCGGCTTGAATATTTTTCTAATAATAAATCAAAATTCAGTCAGCCTCATATAACCAATTAATTAAAGAATATAAATCATTGTTAGTCGGCTGCCACTGAATGCCCAACCAAGACTGAAATGCCCAAGTGACTCAGTCAACAATGAACTTCCTTCAATACTTGACTGAACTCAGTCAACACTAAATAGCTCATTCTGCTCACCAACTGTGCTTAGTTAGAATGTAAACATTTGTGTAACATCACTATATGAGTGTAAATACATGTGTAACATAAATGATAATACACAATTGAATAATTGTCTTCAATAATATCCCTCTTTGGCATTGATGGCAACACAACATGTCATAATACAAAGAATTGTAGAGCAACAAAAAAATTAATTAATGTCTTTAGCTTCATTATAATTCTCAACCAAAAACTCCCTCTCACATCAAAATATCCTCTTACTGTATTATTCTGTATTATAGCAAACTCTCCCTCTTTTATCTTATTATTATGTATTATAGAAAAATCTCCCTCTTTGAGAATAGATGCCAAAGACACCATCTCCACAAATATCAATAGTCAGTACTATTTTACTTTTTAATTGTAATGTACCTCAATGTACAAATTCATCTACAATGTGCTCTGATGTACCTGCATCAACTGATAGATCTTCACTGTCGCTCGGGTTGATGCATCACTAATCTATATTTGAGTGAGATTCAGTTAGGGGAAGCACGCCTAACTTTCCTCTAAGATACAAGAATGCATCCTTAGGTAAAGGTTTGGTGAATATGTCTACAAATTGTTCTTTGGTATTCACATATTCCAACCTTACTTCTTTATTATGTACTAATTCCCTCAAAAAATGATACTTTATTTATATATGCTTGGTTTTGGTGTACATCATAGGATTATTTGAAATATTAATGGAATTGGTGTTTTCATAGTAGATAATAACTGACTCTTTTACTTCTTACTTCATTCCTGATAACAATTGCTTGATCCATATGATGTTTGAACAGTTCACTACCACAACAACATATTCTGCCTCTGTTGTAGACTGAGAGATACAATTCCATTTCTTGCTAGTCCATGATACTAACCTCTTTCCAAGAAAGAAAGTTCCACCACTAGTGCTTTTCCTATCATGTACACTTCCAGCCCAATCATCATCAGTGAATGCCTTTAAATCAAATTTTCCACCTTTCTTATACCATAAACCATAGGCTTCAGTACCCTTTAGATATCTCATAATTCTTTTGATTGTCGTTAGGTGATTATCTCTGGGATTAGCAAAAATATTGCAACAATACCAACTGCTAATGAACTATCAGATCGGGTGTGAATACCATATTGCAATTTTCCAATCATTGATCTGTAGTTGGTCTGATCTATCTCCTTTGAATCATCATCTTTAGACAATTTCTGTCTGGTACACATTGGTGTTCAAATAGGTTTGGAATCTTCTATACCAAATTTCTTAAGTATCTCCTTGATATGTTTTGATTGAGTAATGTAGATACCATCCTTCATTTGATGTACTTGTAATCCAACAAAGAATTTGATCTCACCAAACATAGACATCTCAAATTCTTTGCTCATAGCTACAGAGAATTCTTTGCATAGGTCATCATAACCAGTGAATAATATGTCATCACCAAATATCTCTGCTAACAGTATTTTTTTTTTTGGTCCTTCTTTGATGTACATGCTACTGTTATCATTAGTTCTCTAAAATCCAATGCTTATTAGATAGCTATGCAGTCTTTCATACTAGTCTCTGGGTGCTTTCTTTAGTCCATATAATACTTTGTGCAGCTTTCAAACCATATATCCCTTCTGCTGGGATCAATAAATCCTTCAGGTTGTTCAATGTAGACTTCTTCTCTTAGGATTCCATTCAGAAATGTAGATTTCACATCCATTTGATATACTTTGTATCATTTATGTGCAATATATGCCAGAAGAGTTATGATTCCTTCAAGTCTTGCAACAGGAGTAAAATTTTCTCCATAGTCAATACCCTCTTCTTGAGCATATCCTTTACAAACTAGTATGGGCTTGTTTCTAGAAACTTTACCATTTTCATTCATCTTATTTCTAAAAACCCACTTGGTTTCAATCACATTCTAGTCCTTTGGCCTAGGAACAAAAGTCTGAGTCTTGTTCTTTTCAATCTGTTCAATTTCTTCATTCATTTCTTCTATCCAAGTTTCATCATTCAATGCATCTTTGACAGTTCTAGGTTTAAATTCACTTAGTAAGCATGTACCTTTGAGTTTCTTCCTTGTCATTACACCTTCTTTCTGATCTCCAATTATCTTCTCAGGTGCATGATGCCTTTTAACATATCTTGAAAGTACTAGATCTTTTGTTCTAGGTTCTGGACTTGATCTACTAGGTCTGTCATTCTCAAACATTCTTTCATGTTCCTCTGTCTGATGCTTGGGTTCCACCGTCTATGACTTGGATCCCTCTATCTGTGAATCAGGTTCCTCCATCTATGACTCGGTTCCATCATCTTGTGACTCAGTTCCAATTGGTACACATAGGTCAGTATGTACCAATTCCAAGACTTCATCAGTATTGTAATTCTTGCTTTTGAAACTAGTCTTGCTCATCTTTCTAATTTAACATTGTTTGCATATTTCTAACTCGAGTTTCTTTAAAATAGGATTACCTCTAACTCTCGTGTTCTTGCTTATGTTTACTATATTATCAAATTTTACATGACACAACCTTTTATGCCATAACCAACTTTCTTCTAATTGTGCAATAAAGCATGAACCCTCAGTGAGATCAAGATATAATATATTACCTTTTGTTTGTCTGCCAATTTCGACTAGGTTCCCTTTACCATCCAGGAGCTTGGCCTTACCATTCATGAATTCCACCTTGAAGCCAATGTTGCTCAGCTGTGCTACACTAAGTAGATTTCTCCTCAATCCTTCAACCCAATAAGCATTATCATATTTTATTCCTTCTATCAGAACAATGCAACCTTTTCCTTTTACAAGGCAAGGTTCATCATTCCCAAAATTGACACTCCCACCATCATAGAGTTCAAGATGTTCAAACTTTGTCTTATCACCAGTCATGTGATGAGAAAAACCACTATCAATTATCCATGTGTCATTTTTATTGATGTGTGAGAAAAGTGTTGTCTTTTCATTTTCTTTGTTTGATTCATCCTTAATAGCAATATAAACCATTTCTTTTTCTTCATCCTTGTCAGGATCTTTAGCAATATAACAAGACTTCTTACCTTTATCCTTGTATCTTTTGTAGTTCTTCAAATATTTCTTGCCCTTGAGTTTGTTGAACTTTTTTTCATCTTTGTCTTCTTTGTTTGGACACTTTTCAATAATGTGACCAACCTCATTGCATGAGAAACAAATCAATGGTATCTTTCCTCTGTATTTTCCTTTTGTAGCTCTTCTTGAAAGTAGTTCTTCAATGATTTCAAGATCTTCATCATTAGATTCATCATCACTATCACTTTCAATCTACTTCCCTTTTGAGTATCTATCCTTCTTACCAAGGTTTAGTTTCTCTTTGAATGTAGACTCAAGATTTCTAGAGCTAGGAGAGTAAATGTCAAAGTTGTCTAGCTCAAGAGTTGTAACCCTTCCCACTAATGTATCCAGAGTTATATATTTATTGCACCTCATCTCTTGAATAGCTGAAACTATAATAGCATAGATAGGAAGTAAAGTTCTTAGTACCTTGTTGACCACTGTTATATCTTCAATTATTCCTCTTGAAGCTCTAATGGCACTCACAATATTCTTGATTCTGTCACTGTATCTTGTAATGTCTTCTCCTTCTTTCATTTTCATCTAGTAAAACTGTCCTCTTAGAATTTCTTCTTTTTCTCTTCTTACATTTTCATCTCCTCCATGAATGTCTAGTAATTTCTTCAACATATTATAGGTTGTAGAGTAGTCCTTTACTTCATCAAATTCTGAGTAGTTGAGTGAATAAGCTATGTCAATCAACATTATGTTGTGATGCTTCTGTTCCACAGTCATAGTCCCTATTGGTTCCACATATTTTCTCTCCAAAAATTAAAGACCAGCATCATCGATAGTACATAGATCTAGCTTCATTAGCTCCTGCCATGCTAGGAAATTGTCTTTGTTTAGCTTAGGGATCTACCTTCTGTAAGACATCTCTGATCTTTAGCTTAGGCCTTGAAAGCTTCTCTGAAAGCACTTGCAGCTCTGATACCAATTGTTGGAAACGAGATAAGTAAATGAGAGGGGAGGTGTGAATCAGTTACTCAAAACAAATATTTTGTCCCTTAGATGTCTTAAATACTTTAACACTGATACTTAGTTAATTAAGATATTCTTTTGTAACTTGGGTGTCAAAGTAATCTTTATAATATATAATGCAATTATACTTTAGCGATTAAGTGAAGAAACATAAAGCATGAAACAAATTACATATACACAAGTGACACCAATATTTAACGTGGAAAACCAATATGGGAAAAACAACCAATGTAATTAGTTACTGTTTTTCACTCTTATGAAGTGAGTCTTGTTAGGAGCCAACCCTATTAAAGTTTACAATAACACACTGTTAGGTATGACCCTGTTAAAGGATTAAATCACCATGTGAGGAGTGGCCTTGTTAGAGGTCTTCAACACTTCAACATAGAAATTCTACCATGTGAGAGGATTTACAAAAAGACTATTAAGTCTACTCTGTTAAGAGATTTTAGATCACTGCTACAATTATTAGAAAGTGACAATGAATTGACCTGTATGTATAATAAATTATCTTTGCTGATTCATATCTTTGTTCTGTTTATAACTGGATCCTTGCTGATCAGATGTTCTATTGCAGCTCCAAGTGATCAGTACTCAATCAGAATCCAATCCTAATTTTGCCTTCACTCTTCATATCACAGAATTCCACACTTCTGCTTTTTCTTCTTGCTGATCACCTTGCACTTCTCACTTTCAATCCAAACTTGACCTTTCATTTATATGGTAAGCCCTGCAAATTCGGCTTGAATATACTTCTAATAATAAATCACAATTTAGTCGGCCTCATATAACCAATTAATTAAAGAATATAAATCATTGTTAGTCAGCTTCCACTAAGTGCCCAACCAAGACTGAAATGCCTGAGAGACTCGGTCAATACTAAACTTCCTTCAATGCCTGACTGAACTTGGTCAACACTAAATAACTCATTTTTTTCACCAACTGTGCTCAGTCTAAATGTAGAAATTTGTGTAACATCACTATATGAGTGTAAATGCATGTGTAACATCAATGACAATAGACAAGGATCATATGAGGATAGTCTTTGGTGTGACATCATCCCAAGGATCAAATAACAATCCACTATTGGGATGATGTCACACCATAGACTATCCTTATATGGTCCAATGCTAAAGTGTACTTGTGCTTTCTCTGTAATCACTGTGACTTGGGGATGAATCACACATGTGTATTATAGATGTCTAACACTAAATATGCAAGCAAATTCATCAAATGTTGTAGGTGATCGCCATTTGATGACTGTTGCAGGGTCAAGGAACAAGGAAATGCTTACATAGCTATTGGAGTAGCATATTGGGCCTCATGAGGAGCACTTTTTATTATTGGTAGCACTTACTTATGATGAAACAATGGTGAATCCACCTTTGGTTGGTTTGAATTTTGCTTGGAGAATCTAGATTGGAGAAGCCCTAGTTTTGGAGGGTTTGTGAGCCTAATTTGGGGTTTTTCTTGTTCCGAAGGGTCTGAGACTAATTAATTTCATATTTGGGTGTTTTAGGAAATAATTATTTACTATCTAAAGGAGAGAGTCTTTGGGTTAAGTTTATGATCTAGTTCCTTTGTAATTTTGCCCATTTTTGTGTATTTTTGAGGTCTCAAAGTTGTAACAGCAGGGTATGGTCCAAAACAACCTACCTATTTCTATGCATATGTTGGCAATATTAATAAAGGGTGTTTGAAAACCCCATTTGTGCACCAAGTGATTCCAAAGTTTTTGGAGTTATGGGTTTTGGAAGGTCGTTGATGTCCTAAAATAGTGAACTAGGTCTCCTAGAAAGTTTCAAGCACTTTGTGCATAATCCATCGAATATGACTCCACAATTAGTTGATTCCTTCTAAATTTGGTTGAATTAGGTCTCTTGTGGCATTAGAAACCTTGATTCAATTTTTTGGGTTGAAATATCATTTTGAGTTATTGCACCTTGGGAACACTTCGGTCCAACATGCACCAGAATGTTCTTGATGCTATGCGAGTGAAGAAAAGTCTCTCCTAGTGTTTACCTAGTCAAGTAGAGCCAATGGAGGTGATGGTTTGGATCCATGACGAATGGTTTGAAAGATGCACCATTGAGAAGCTTTCAACTGAGCAACAATGACACTTTTTGCACCAACTGAGATCAGGTTGCCAAATGGAATCTAAGTAGAATCTCCTAGAACTAAGAAACATTCTTGTAGACCTTCACAAGATGGTCCTTATCCACTTCATGGATCTGTGATATCTCTCATGAGGTACAAGATATGGATCACCAAAAATCACTGCCAAATTTGGTTTAGTGCACCTTGGGAACACTTCAGTCCAACATGCGCTTGAATGTTCTTGATGCTATGTGAGAAAAGAAAGGACTCCCCTAGCATTTATCTGGCCAAGTGGAGTGGATGGATTTGACAGTTTGGTCCCACAACAAATGGTTTGAAAGACGCACCATTAAGCAAATTTCAACTGAGCAACAATGACACTTTTTGCACCAACTGAGATCAGGTCACCAAATGGAATCCAAGTGGAATCTCCTAGAACCAAGCCAAATTCTTGTAGACCTTCCCACAATAGTCCTTGTGCACTTCATGGATCTTTTATATCTCTCACGAGGTCTGAGATATGGATCTCCAAAAATTGCTACCAAATTTGGCTTAGTACACCTTGGGAACACTTCACTAACATGCGCCAGAATGTTCTTTATGCTATGTGAGTGAAGAAATGTATCCCCTAGCATTTACCTAGCTAATTGGAGCTGATGGAGCTGATGGTTTGCTCCCACGATGAGCGGTTTGAAAGATGCACCACTAAGCAACTTTCAATGGAGCAATAATGACACTTTTGCACCAACCGAGATTGGGTCGCCAAATGGAATCCAAGTGAAATCTCCTAGAAAAAAGATACATACTTATAGACCTTCCCAAGATAGTCCTTGTGCACTTTGTGGATCTTTGATATCACTCACGAGGTCTGAGATATGGATCTCCAAAAATTGCTGCCAAATTTGGCTTAGTGCACCTTGGGAACACTTCAGTCCGACATGTGCCACAATGTTCTTGATGCTACATGATTGAAGAAAGGTCTCCCCTAGCATTTACCCAGACAACTAGAGCTGATGGAGCTGATGGTTTAGTCCCACAATGAACGGTTTGAAAGATGCACCATTAAGCAACTTTCAACTGAGCAACAATGACACTTTTTGCACCAATCGAGCTCGGGTTGCCAAATGGAATCCAAGTGGAATCTCCCAGAACTGAGATACATGCTTTTAGACCTTCCCAAGAGGTTCCTTTTTCACTTCAAGAATATTTTATATCTCTCACGAGGTCCGAGATATGGATCTCCAAAAATTGATGCCAAATTTGGCTTAGTGCACCTTGGGAACACTTCGGTCTGCCATGCGCTGGAACATTCTTGATGCTACACAAGTGAAGAAAGGTCTCCCCTAGCATTTAATTGACCAACTGGAGCTGATGGTTTTGTCGCATGATGAATGGTTTGAAAGATGCACCATTGAGCAACTTTCAATTAAGCAATAATGACACTTTTTGCACCAATCGAGATCAGGTCACCAAATGGAATCAGGGTGGAATCTCCTAGAACCGAGCCACGAGCTTGAAGGCTTTCCCAAGATTGTCCTTTTTCACTTCACAGATCTTTGATATCTCTCATGAGGTCTGAGATATGGACTTCCAAAAATCACTGCCAAATTTGGCTTAGTGCACCTTGGGAACACTTCGGTCCTACATGCGCTGGAATGTTCTTGATGCTACATGAGTGAAGAAAGGTCTCCCTTAGCATCTACACAGCCAATTGGAGCTGATGGAGCTGATGGTTTGGTCCCACAATGAATGGTTCTTGATGCTCTGAAATTCTTAGTGGTATGTGACTGGCAGAGAAGCATATACTAGATGCTCGATTCTCCCTAACTTTTGATGGGTATTGTTTCAAGAACCAAGAATGGATAAATGATATTCTCTCATGTGCTCCAAGGTATCCCAAGTGTTATATTGGTCGATTTCAATTTTTTACAGGCACTTCCTTCATTGAGTGCCCCAATAAGCCCTTCCAAGCCATAGTGAGGGTTCCTAAGATAGAGGAGTTGTCCAATGTTTCAAGACTTGTCCTTTTGGGAAAAGTTCTGCCCCAACTAGTACTCTTTGATCATAAAATTAATTTCCAAGTACCTTTGGTATATTTTGAAGTAAAAATATAAAAGGTGGTCTATACAGATGAATTTTTCATGTAATTCCAGTGACTTTTTGTAATTGTACGGACCTATACTTTACTACTTTGAGCACATTCAACGAAGCCTTATATTTTATTGTACAAGAATTTATAAGATGTCTTATCTAACACATTTTAAATGAAGCCTTGAGAATTTTTTGTCAAATATTTTCATTCTTGCATTTATTTCATCATTATACAAGTTTGATTGTACACACCACCTTTCATACAAAATCATTGTATATCATTGATACAACATATTATGAATAAATATATCAATGTTATCAAAAGTCTGGGATATAGAATTTCCCAAAATCTTAGATACAAAACTATATATATCAAAAAAATTTAAGTGTCATTTATGCTCCTAAAGTGCATAAGTTTAACACATGGTACTTGATGACATCTACATTCCAATCCCTGCATTCAGAAGGCACAAGAAAAAAATAAGTTTATAGGTTTCCAAAAAGATGACTAGCCAATGCATAGTGAAGTAACTAAACAAACCAAAGAAAATGACTAGCCAATGCATATTGAAGTTTAGAGTCATAAAAGATCTAGGCTAATCAAATGCACACCTCAATCTCCTATATCTATCATATATGTATCCAACTGCACTTACAATCCACATAAAAAACCAAGTTTGTTGGCTCAAACAAATAAACTAGAATACTACAATGAACATGTATTCAATGTAACCGTAATGAACATGGAAAACCTTGCAGTGAGTTGTACATACCTACTGAAGTGTGCCTACAGGGTCATCTCTCTACTTGAGGGTATTCAATATTGCTTCATGATCAACAGTACTCATAGTCCAAAGTTCCTTTGCCTTTGGTTTTCCTTGATGTTTCAAAAACCCAACATTGGCTGCTATAACAAGGTGTGAATACATGAGAATGGTTTTGAAATTCTCGTAGTCTTCAAACACAGGAATACCATTATTTCTAATAATATATGTGTACAACCATGTTCCCACAACAACATGTGATCATGTTGGATATGTGAACATATCATCATCTGTCGTTGGTTGTGTAAGTTTCTACTTTCCTCGTACGCAACGTACTAACTAGTAATCTAATCTCTCATCATTCCCCTGTGGTGTAACCAATGCAAAAACATGTCTTGGCTGTAGAAGATCTGAAAGATGGTTTTAGTCTGGTGAACAATCCATGTCATCATTTATTATAGAGAGTGTGACAGGTAAAGGATTTAGATAATTTGGAACCCATGTATTGACCCTCTCACTTGACTCACATTGATCCCAATCACAGTGAAGACACCTCAGACAAAAACAAGCCAAATCTTGTGTCCAAATGGTCCATGTATTAGCATTTGAGTTTTGAAATGAATGCATTTTTGAAGAATCTTTCATGGTTTGACAATCCAACCTATCTCCAATTGTGCCCAACTCAAACAACCAAAAGAATCTACACACCACTGAATCAATAGTCCCCTCAGTGACAATGTTTGAGTACACCAATCAATAATAGATTGAGCATCAAGGAGTTTTGCACCTGAAATCCTCAATTGCTCCTTAACTATATCTCTCTTTACACATGCACATGCTCCATCATTCTCCCCTTTTCCATGACTAGCTTCAAAAAACTCCAAATATGAGGTACATCTGTCTCTACAAGCATTCTACATAACCAATAAAACATACGATCATTTTTGAATTGACCTGTGCAATTATTTGACCAAATGAGATGTCTATCCATAGAAATATCATTTTATCGCACCCACTCAAAATATTTCTCAAAGAAATGTTGGACATACTCATGAGACTGAGATCTATAGTCGCTCATATAAAAATGGTATTTGCAGATTATCTTTCAGTCATCTTCTGTACTGTCACGGGAATGTCTATATGTTATGTGCACAAAAATAACAACCTGAATAGAATTTTAATATTGAGCTTGCAACTCATTTTGGGGCTGCAATGTATAGTTCTCTGCAAATTCAATGACCAATATAATAGTTCCAATCGAGAAAGTGTCCTTACAAATCCTAAATTTTTGATCCAACCACTGAGACTTGTGACTATGCCTTGCATACTTGTATAAAAGTTTCTTCATGAAATCTGAAATAAAATCAGCTACATTTAATTCTTTTGTAACCAACTCACATCTAGGGCCTTCACCTCCACTTTTCAATGTATATTTAATGGTTTCATATACCTTTTTTGGACAATTGTCTTTCCAAAATCATGTTCGCAATCCTCATGAAAACATGAAACAAACTTCACTAGCCCAACATACACTGAGCACTTGTCATTTAAGAAATCTTATCTATAAAAGAAACATCCATCATCTCTAGGACATAAAAATTGATATAGTAAGTCTCTTGATGATTTTGGAAGAGAACTTGCACTACACTCCTCCAACATTTCACTAGTATGCAAAGTAAAATGAATGGATCGTAACAATTCATGATGCATTGAAAACTCCACATGATATTTACAAAAATAGGTATTTTGAATCTTAAGAGGCACACAGAAAAAAGGCTTCAATGCTTCAAAATCTCTTTGTTATATTTACAATGTTGGATGTGTCTCACAAATTTTTTTGAACAACATTGTTTGACTCACCTCCAAATAATGTTTTGGATGTGGGGTGCGGTCTCGAATGCCAATTCTCAACTTCAAGGCACACATCCTTCACATTTGGTGATACTCTTGAGTTAGATTTCCAATATAGTTGAATTTGATCCTTCACATCATTGATAAGATTATTATCACAACGTAGAAGTCTCCCACCATAAGCCCATGTATCATTTTGAAGAGGATCATCAAGTCTTTATCTTCTTGCAAGTGCTATATCCAAATTTTTATGATTTAGGTTCAAGTCAACACAAGTTTGTCTCATCAAACGAGCCTTCCTCAAATGATGAATTACTAAAGAGGTTGTAATAACCCTCCTAGCGGCTATCTTGTCTTTTTCCTTGGTAGTTTTCCTAATGAAATTCAGATCACTAAAAACATTTCTCACAATGATAGCATTCCTATCCTTTTTCTTGTTCACACTAATCTTTAATTTGGCTAGAATAGGTTTCATCTTTTTGCATCTTTAACAACTGTACAAACAATTGACATTGCTCAACCAATGTCTTGTGGCTTAAAAAATGATCAAAATTTTTTGAAAGCCACAACCGAACGCTTCTTTTTTATCACTTTCCATTGAAATTTCTCATTATATTCTCATCAATTTCAAGTAACCATTTTGTTGTTCTTGAAGGTCTCAAATTTGAAGTTTGTATTTATTCCTCACAAGGGACTTCATTTCTCATATAATTTGGAGATGTGTAACGATGATTTCATTCTTGTGCACCATTATCATTGTCACTTCCTTCACATACGAATAGTGGATTGTCATTTTTAATGTCCACACTTCCATTGTCCACATCTACATGTTCATTTTCAAGACCTACATTTTCATCTTCAATCCCTACATTCTCATTTTCAATATTATTTTCATAAATCATTTCAAATTCATGTTCTTCTTTACTTGAAACCACATTTAAGGGTCAGCCTATGCCCACATCTTCATTAAAAATTAACATACCTTGTCTCTTATTCCAATAGGCAACCCTATCCATTTCTCTATACACTTCAATCTCTTCATTTGTGAGCTTCCACTTCCATTTATGCTTTCGACGACTACTACTCCCCATGGTGAGACCAAAATGGTGATGCAAAATTTAATAATATAGAGATTCCAACAAAAAAGGTCAAAAATTGTTTTTTGTCTTTCACAACTGATATCCCATGAAATTCTCTACAGAAAAATGTGCTTCTCGGACAGGGACCTAGAGATTCAATTTTTTCTTTTGGATACCAGTAAATAATATCACAAATCCTATTATATCGGATATCTGATATTATCGGATATCCGATATCTCCCACCCAAATTTAGTTTCAAGCTTTTCATTTTCATCATATTTTGAATGTTTATTTTACTTTATGTATTACTATTATATTTTAACAATATTAATATTAATATTATATTTATCTTAATATTATTATATTAATATATATCATATTTATCTCTCTCTCTCTCTCTCTCTCTCTCTCTATATATATATATATATATATATATAGGAACTCTAGAGAGAGAGTAGGAGAGAGTGAGTAGGAGTAGGAGTAGGAAAGAGGGATTACGAACTCTCTCTCTCTCTCTCTCTCTCTCNACGCTCTCTCTCTCTCTCTCTCTCTCTCTCTCTCTCTCTCTCTCTCTCTCTCTCTCTCCCCTAGGTATTATTTTTATAATATAAATATTAATAATTAATTAATACTAATATTATACTATACTATTATAAAATAGAGAAATAAATAATAATATAATACTAATATTTAAATAATTATATTATAATAATTCTGTTACCATCTAATATTAATATTAAAACAAATGAAATTTATAATATATAAACTAAAAGCATAAAATCATAAAATTGAAAAGAGGTTTGAAATCAAAATGTTGTATTTGGGCAGGAGTTATCGGATATACGATAATATCGGATATCCAATAATATCGAATATACGATTAGGCTTGGTATTTTCTTTGGATTTTTGTTTTCCAATGCCAAACGTGGATGGTCAACCCAAATGACATGTTCACAATATTTCCTCTGATCTCCAGACTTAGACAATGTAGCTAACGACCTTTTTTCACCCAAAATTGATGAAACAAAAAGGGTTTCTTAAAGACGTTATCAGCTTTCCATCATTATAAGTACTGTGAGAATTCGAGTTCAGTAAGTAATTATTACTTATTTTCTAGTTGAGTTATCCGTAATGTTCTGATTGACAGAGTGATTGAAAAACAACTATAACTTTCAAACGGTTTAACCTTTTTGAAATCTGAAACATGCATCACATTCTATGCTTCGCCTACTATAAGAAAAAAAAAACTTTACCATTCTATAAATTTTAGAATTAGTTAAGGTGGTCAAAAACAAGAGTATTTCTATTTTGAATAAGTTGTAGCAATAAATTCATAATTAATTATTTATTTTGTAAAAAATTACACAAAAATATGTGTCACATCCGGGCATGAGTCTACTACTTATATTTAGAACCATGTGAAAAGATATCATCATTTGATTGTGATTAAGGTGGTCAGACATACACGTACTTTTTATCTTTTTCCTCAAACTTTTGTACTACTGCATTTAAATCTAAAGTATTGAACAATTAGATTTTTTTTTTCAGACAAGGGCTAGTAGTTTAGAAACTAAATTCAATTTCTTATAGATTTTGTTCTTACAACTTTTTCACATAAGGTTGATAAGATGTTCAACTTTTTACGTCAAGTTGACTAACCTTGATTTTGTGATTTTTCATTGCCACTTAAGGCAATAGCTTGGTATACTATGATCCTACACATACCCACAAATGGATTTTAGTTGCAACATATTACTTTACTAAATAGGTTGAGGCTATACCTTCTAGACAAGTCACAAGCAAGGTGGTGATAAAATTCATAAAAAAGAATATACTGACAAGGTTTGGTGTTCCTTGCAAGGTTGTTTGTTATAATGACACATGTTTTAGATCCAAGGAGTTCTCTGACATTTTCAATACTTAAATGGTATTATTTTTTCATACTCCTCCCTTACCATCCACATGGAAATGGCGAGGTAGAGTCAAGTAACAAGAATATAATGAAAATTATAAAGAGAATGTTAAGAAATAAAAAAAGGGCATGGGACTCCAAATTGCCTCTAACACTTTGGGCAGATAGAGTAACAATAAAAAAAGTTGAAAGGGTTTGGTCCTTATGATTTGGTCTATGGGAAGTAGGCTAGATTACCTTTGAAGAACTTGCTTCTTGTATATAAATTTGTCAGGGAAAAATAGTTGGAAAAAATAAATTTCATGGAGAATAGGATGGATCAGCACGCAGAACTAGATGAAATAAGAAGAAATGCACAAAGCCAGAATGTTAAAAAATAGATGAATAAGAAATCTTTGCATGATAAAAGGGACAAAGAGAGGAATTTTTAGAAGGGATATTGGGTGTTGAAATGGAATGCCAAAGACCAGGAGAAAGGAAAACATGGAAAATTTGAAGCTTTGTGATTAGGACCATATGTAGTTTTAGAGAATGTGGGAGAGAACAGTTCTTTCTTACAAGAAATAAAAGGCTAAATCAAGAATTCCCAACTCATGCTCAATATTTGAATTTGTTTTTCTCTTGAATAGGGAGTATTTATAAATTTTATATTTTTAAGTCACTCTATTATGTTTTTTTGTTTTTTTGTTTTGGTCTACTTCTTTAGAGACAATAGAGATCTTGTTGTGTCCAGGCATGAACACACATCCCTAGAAAGAGTCACTCGTGTAACCTAAATTTACAAAAAAGTTTGCATATCAAGATAACTCAGGGTAGTATACTATATACTTATATTATAGTAATTTATGTATTTTGTAGCTTACTATTTTATGAATTATCCTATTGTTGAATTCTTATGTCTCTTATCATGCATATTCATATTCAAATTCATAAATATAACCATTACATGTGTTTTTGTGGGATTTTTGTTATTTCATATCCTTGCGTAGATCTATTCGGAGATTTAATCCTCAATGTATAACAATGGTTGGCATGATTCTACAATAAGAAAATTGAACATTTTTTATCGATTGTAGAATCACGTATTGTCACCACGTGTCCCAGGCTCACAAGTACTTGGAGTAATGAAGGAAGATCTATGGTTAAACCTCAGCAAAGATTGATGGCTGGCGTGACGCCGCTATCGAAAGATGCACATTGGCTATTATTTATGGGATCACAGCTAATCGGCAAGTGTCTTGGACCTATATATGTCCTAAATAATGGACAACAAGGATAAGAGTTGGCAGTACCAGATTGTTCAAGAAGGTTGATGAGGATGCATGTCAGTTTGAAGAAAATTAAAGTATGTTCAACTAAACACCTATCTTTCAACATGTGGGTATGATCAACAGTGGTGTCTTAATCAAGCGGTAAAGGTGATAAAGTATTACAGAAGGCTTAAGGTTTATCGACAGTTAAAGAATGAAAAAGATTGATGTTGGATGTGATCCCATGATTAGAAGATGCACATTGTTTACCATTCATGGGATCAGGCCTGAAAAAAACATGTCCCAAACCAACAAGTTTTAACTAGCGAGGATCAGCTACTAAAGGAAGGAAAGGATCGACGGTTGGTGTGATCCCACAATCAGAAATTGGATGTCTTTTATCCATCGTGTGATTGCTTGATGATGACACATGTCCTCAATGATGAAAATAATAAGATGATTTGGTGGCAACGTTAATATGGATTACTTTATGTAATTTTTAATATATTTATTATTTTTCCGCCACTTGTTAAACTTTCATCTTTTATTTGATATGTCATCATTTTCCATGCAGGGTTACAAGGATGGTGACTACCATGGATCTGTCTAATAATCAGACAATGTGATCTTTAGGATTGAAAGATGATCACATGCAGATGTTCTTTAAGGAATATTCACAAGGATGGAGAATCCCTATGGATGGTCGACAATGTTGGTGATTCTGTTCTTGATGTTGAAGTTGTTCGAGACACCATTGATGGTATCCATTATCAAGAAGAGTATATATGGTTATCTATGGATGAACGTATGATCAAAGAACCATAATCATCATAGAAAATATAAATTACACATGATCTTCTAGTAGAGTATTATTATGAATCCCAACGGTCAACAACCATTTTCAAATGAGGATGTAAATCATTCCTTACTTTTAACTGTGATTGTTCAGTTGCTAATCTCAAGGTTAGGTTTTAGTTATGGAGAGACACATTGGTATTAAGCTTGTATGCATCCCTTAGATTTTATATAAATAGGGATTCTAAGACCATGTAGAAAAAAATAGTATCATTATTATTATTTTTAGTTTTAGAATTTGATCACAATTGCAACATGGACTTAAATGTACTATTATTTCAAAATCAATAAAAATAAGTGTTTTTCGTCTCACTTGTGTTAAGAAAGTTTAATTCATTTTTATTAGTCCCTTGGAATCATTCAAGGAATGTTCAATTTCTATTCTTGAAATGCTTGTGTAGAGATTTTACATGTCTCGTATCCCTATTTGATTATCAAAAAGTTCGTGAAAAGTTAGTGTTTCCAGCTTCTTATTCAACTTGTCTCCCAACCAAAGGAGTTAAATTAATTTGAACTAGAAAAGATATAAATAGGCTTAATTTCTCTGCATCTATAACATTTGAATAGTTGATGGTGTTGGAATATATACTATCTCGCAAAGTTGTACAAAGGATTGAAAATGAATTGACTTTATTGCCCAAGTTTAAATAGACACTGATCTTATCAATTATTGGATATAGTCATTTGATTCATTGTTAAAGTTTTGAGATATTATATCTAACATTCATTCAATTTATACATATATTCAAAGCATTATTACAATTAATAAAAGAAATCTAAGTCTTGTAGTTTACGTTGTATTTCTTTCAAGTGCTCTTTCAATACTTGAGAGAGAGGGTTTGAAGTGTATTCTATTTTCTATAAAAAAAAATCCAACCAACAAATTAAGGTTGAGGTATAGGCCTAACAACCTTGGTCTTACAGAGCCAAAAATGCAGAAGTCTTAACCTTTCCTTTGGTTGACACTATTAGAGTAATTTCCCTTTAGACTTATTAATTAAATCATGTTGATTTAATTAGTTAAGTTTTCATTAATCTTTTTTGCATAAGATTTCTCTTAGGTACATTATAATTATTATTCATATTAATTATTAATGTGCAACCTAGCTTTTTAGTCTTTAGGATTTTGTTCACCTTTTTAAGTTGAACCTTGTAATTCATTCATTAATTCAGAATACATTTTTTCTCTTCTCTTTCAAGTTTCTCTGAGCTTCTGAGTTCTTCTATTTTTTCCTTCTTTTTCTTCCTTCTTGTAACAAGTACTTGCATGCAGCTGATCTTGGGTGTTATTTGATCAGTTTTTATTAGATCGTTGATGGTATCAGAGCCCCTTTGTTGCTGCATATTCTACAGTGTTTGAAACATGTTTTGAAGGAGAAAATATCAGATTTTTTAGGGTTTTTTATTCAATTCAGAGGTGAAGGTTTTTTTGGAGTAATTTAGGCCCAAACAAACCTCACCATCACACTTTGAAGGTCCAAAAACCTATATTTTCATATAAGATTTTTTAGTTTTTCCCTTTGTGACCTCTAGAAAAAAACAATTTGGCCTCTAGGAATGTTTTTCCACACAAAACAAAAAAAAATATAAAATATAAAATAAGTTTTTGGCGCAGGCAGCATGTGTCACCACCGCACTGCCTCCGTGTGGCCCACACACCGCCTATGCCTAGCCCATAGCCAGCACACCACCCTAACATCGCTATGGTCCCCACACTGCATGATAGCCACTGAAGTACCACCACCACCCCACTAAAGTGCCACCTCCAACGCCAAGCGTTGCCCACCAGCCGTGAACATAGTTGACGTCACCTCTGTGTAGGTGATGTCATTTCCTGACAGGGTGACTTCAGCATTTTCTGGGAGCATTCAAATTTTCCAGCGCCTAGATATTTTTCAGTGATGACATCATGTTGACTTGAACAATGGGCTTTTGACAGTCTAAAAGCCATCAAATTTTTTTTCTGGTGACGGGCAATAACCATTTGGATGTCAAACATTTCCCATGACTGTGTTTTTCCAGCGAGTTTCTCATTCTGACCTCCTATCAGTCTTTTGATCATAACTCAAGCATACGATATCTTTTTTCAACAAACAAGATATTGTTGGAAATATATTTCTGAGATGGACACCACCATGTAGGTTTCATCTACAAATTTGGCCATTTAAGTATCTAATTGAGCTTCAATGTAGCAGCTTTTGTTTCCCTCCTTACTACATAAGGTCACTAGGTTTTCTTCTTGTGTTTTGTGCTCTCTAAGTTATTTTTTGTGTATTGGGGATTGTTTACTACATTTGGGGGGGTGCATTTTCCTTTCTCTCATTTACTTCAAAAAGAACCAATTTCTACTTTTGTCTTCTTTCTCTTAATGTCGGTCCCTTTAGTTTCTTGACTAACACCTCATAACTACCACACCTGGAAAGAAAACATGACAAGGCTGCTCATGTCACGCAGCTTATGGTCTTGTTTGGATGAGAACCCACCTATTTCTCAATGTCCTTTTGAAATTATTTAGCACATGAATAAGATGGATGAATCTGTGGGCTTGATTGCACTAAATATCTCTAACAGTCTCTTGTTTCATTTGGATAATTTTCACACTCCTTGGGTTATCTAGGGAAAATTTGTAGATCTATTTGGCAAAGTGAATGAGTTCTAGGAACTACAACTTGATGTAGAGTTGAAATCATTATCTCCTGACATTTTTCCCACCACTGAGGACTTCTTGATAAATTTCAATGCTCTCCGTTCACTTTTACAGTGATGTGGGAAGACCAAATAAGATAATGAGTGTATCTTTCTGATACTCTCAAAGATTCAAGGACAGTTCAAGATCTTCTCCTCCACTTTATATTCCACTATGGATGTTTTAGGTCCTAGGCACAATACAACTTCCTTTGAGGCCTTTTGTTATTGGTTGACTTGAGAGAAGTCAAAGATTCAATAGTTGATTGATACTTCTGGCTCTACGAGCCATGCTTTGGTTGCTCATCCATCTCCATGGAAGCCAGAGCAGAAAAATGTATCACCAACCATAGATTTTTGGAAGGATTCTCCTTCTCAGCTTTCCTCTAACCCACCTCCTCCAAATAAGGGGAAATCAAAGACCGAAAAACCTAAGTGTGCTTATTTTAATAAGGCCAGTCATGATGATTCTTAGTGCTTTTAGAAGAAGGTATATGGATATGCCCAACAGATTTTTGATTTGACAGCTCTTCTTCACAAGAGAAAGATTGATATTCCTTCTTCCTCTTCTCACTGGTCTTCTTCATCATCTTCTTAGATAGATGGGTCAGACAAAAGAAAGGATCATGCATTATGTGCATCTGATATTTCTCCCTCTGATAGATGATTACTGGATTCAGGTGCTTCACACCATATGGAATCTTCTCAGGATTTATTCTCATCTTTTGAGGCTTCACCTACCCCACACATTTTGACGGGGAATAACACTATTATGACTATATGTGGGAAGATTTCTATTGACATTGATGATGGTGCATTCCATAATGTACTATGTGTTCCATCCTTGTCCTCTAACCTTCTCTCTATCTATCAGATTACTCACAGTGGAATAGGGAAGATAGTTGAGGTCACTCAAGATTCAGTGCACATCAGAGATAGTGCGACAAGAAGTATTGTTACTACATGGATAGTTGATCATGCCACCCGCTTGTAATCCTCTCATTTTGGTCCACCATCTCCATTTTCAGAGAATATCTTTCCTACTTCATGTGTGCCTATTAAGGAGAAGTCGGGTCACCTAAAATTATGTGTTGTTTCTAAGCTTAGTGTTATGCCTTCTACACCTCCTCCTCCTATTGGTTTTGCATCTATTTAGCATGATTCATCTTTAGCATTACCTGTTATAGTTGCTCCTTGCATCGAGCCACCTACTCCAGTTGTTGAGGGCATATTCGAGGTTATTCATCTCCTCCCAGATGATAGATTCAACCCATCTATTGGCCCATCTTCATTGGAGATTCCATTACAAGAGTCTCATGCATTCTCCTTTGAGCATCAATTAGGCCTTCTAGTTTCACCTCTCATTCAGGGGTTTCCTTGTTGTTCATTGCCTTTGTTTCTTCTGCATTAGAGTTCCATTGGTTCGATAATTCACACAGGGGTTCTATCATTCTGAGGGGGCTTTGGTGTCTCATCCCTCTCTCATGGGGGGCTGGTTGTACTTATGGTTTTAAAAGAGTCTCTTGAGCCATTTATTTTCTGCATTTTTTAATCTCTTTTTGGAGAGGGGTTTTTACCACTAGGTTTTCTCTTTTTTCTCCGGTTTACAGAGATTTTCTTGTATTGGGTACCTGATCAGGCCTTTTTTTTAGGACCCTCTTTCTTGCTTTCATAGTCATGATAGGTTAGCTTACCTCTTGAGCTTCTCTTAAGGTGGGGTGTTAGAGTAATTTCCCTTTAGACTTATTGATTAAATCATGTTGATTTGATTAGTTAAGTTGTCATTACTCCTTTTTTCTTAAGCTTTCTCTTACGTACATTATAATTAATATTTATATTAATTATTAATTTGCAACCTAGCTTTTTAGTCTATAGGGTTTTGTTCACCTTTTTAGGTTGAACCTTGTAATTATTCATTTATTAATTTAGAATACATTTTTCCTCTTCCCTTTCGAGTTTCTCTGAGCTTCTGAGTTCTTCTAATTTTTCCTTCTTTTTCTTCTTTCCTATAACAGGTACTTGCATGCAATTGTTCTTCGATGTTATCAGATCAATGTTTATCAGATCCCTCGTAGAATTTTTAGTTTTCCAAATCACTTGGGTTTCCCAACATTGGATTGGAAAGTCCATAGGAAATCCAATTTGTTTATTTTAGCACTGATAGTGTGTTTAGTTACATGAATGTATTCAAATGTGATAGCCAGGAGTAGATCCTCAAACAACATTAAAAACTCAAATGTTGTGAAGTAGACAAATGAAGTAACAAGATCAAATTGCATGAAACATGATAATCTAATGAATCACAAGAGAACCATAACACAATATTTTTCATTAGTTGAAAACCCTCATAGGGATTAAAAACCACTTCGTAAAATTCTTCATAGGCTTAATAAAAAATAACCATTTATAGACCCTCACTGGATACTTTTGTGTCTCAGTGAAAAAGCCTCATTGGCTATAAAAATATTCTTGAGTGGCAAAGCCTTACTAGTTAAAAAATTTGCATCACTGGAAAAGCCTTACTGGCTATAAAAAAGTGCCCCACTAACAAAACCTTTAGATCGTCATTATTTGTAAATAAAATGGCATCGTATAATCTTTGTTTCAATACAAAGAATTTCTTGATTATCTCATTTTCATTTGAGATTCAAGAATGTGTGTATGCAAATATAACCAACACTTTTAAGAGTTTCACAAATTCAAAAATAGATTTCTCATCAAAGCTTTCAACATAAAAATGAGTCTTTGTAGAGTATAAATCACATTTCCTTCAAACCCCTTTTGCAGTGACTATATATCACTTCTTTATAGTAATCAAAACATTGAATAAATTTCATAGAAAAATTCTTTATATATCTGTTTTCAAAACATTCCAATATAATTGGAAAACCATCATTCAAAGATATGATATCAAAAGTGTCAAAAAAAAAAAAGCCAATGAAGATAGTTTTAAAATAAAAATTTCAACCTTTTTTTATATATTAAGAAAATTATTCATTATAAAACCTTTAAGAAACAAAATACCATAATTTTAAAAACTATATTCTTAAACTTTAGTAACCTAGGAAGAGAAACAACAATCTAATGGTTATAAATTATTACGATAAAAATAGTCCAGGTCACCTGAAATAAACAACCATGCCTTGAAACTTCCTCAGTACCTTGTCTTGCAACAACCTCAACAATATGAGTAGCTTCGAGTGCTATCACAGTCTTCACAAAATTATTTTGTTCCCTAACATGTCTTTGCTAGGCTTGGAGCTGAATCAAACAAAAAATAATGCTGAAAACATCCCAACTAATAATTCCTCAATAATAATATCTTTGATACTCATAATGAGCATTTTCTTTTTATGTCCAAATTCAGAGACCAAAAATTCTTACCTTATCATGACCAAGGTCACAGTGTTTTTATGCTACTTAATTTTTCCAAGGTCAGAAACATTTTCTTGCTTAAGCTTATCATTGCATTAAGTAAGTCACTTATAACTTACAAACATAATGGTAATAATAAATCAACCCCTTATTAATGATAAGGATACATAATGTATCAAAAGAATAAACACATCCACTGAATGATACCAAGACCTTGACAAGTGAAATATGATGAACATGTAATGTAAATTAAACCATCCATCCTATATACATGTCCACTAAAATGAGTATGCTATCCTGTATACCTAACCTTTGAAATGGGTAGGCTTATGAATGGTCAATGTATATCAATGAGTTATTCCAATGACTGATCAATCTGTTGTATCTAGTAAAATGATAAATAACATACCACATACCAACATTGTGTCTTTTTCCATGAAGTTTCTGCTGTGATCAATGTGTCTTTATCAAGTTACCAAGATAATCAATATGTCTTTATCAAGTTACAAAGTGTATTTTTCTATCCATTTCATAAAAATAGGGAACAAAGAACAAAAGAAACTCCCCCTTTGTCCTTAGTGACAAAAACACAAACCTCTCCCCCTACTTTGGTAGTAAAGATATAGTAGCAGAACATAAAAGGAATAAAAACAAGGATCATTAAAAAATAAGTAATGCACATGAAAAGGGGAATTTCCAATGTGCCTTCACTAAAACTATAATCACATAGAGCCATGGACAACTATGAACAAAAATAGTGAGTGAGATTATTAGTACTAAATTCCAAGTAGGATAAGTTACCACTGTGAAATGTAAAAACACCATAGAAGATCATTGTCCAGATCTAGAGCATAAAGACAATGAAGAAATTGTTATTGCTAGAAGAATTGATTTACAATAATAGTAGTAGATATTGTAAACTCAATATCATGAGAGAAGAACTATATACCCAATATGGACAAAAAAATGAACCACTATCATTGGAAGCATTGTCAAAGAAAAAATAATTAAATGTGTAAAATAGAAAGCTGCAAGTTACAATACATCTACCAAAGGAACAAAAAACTCATATGTCAGGGAAAGAATATAAAATTTAATAACTCCCCCTCTCAAATGAAATGGGACTATCCATAGTGTCAACAATATCATCCAATCCATTGAATTGATAAATTGAAAACTTCAATGAAACTCACTCCAAGAAGGTTGAAACATAGATAAATCCAAGATACTTCCTCTACAACATTTAATTGAATATGAAATTATACAATTTAAATTTGAAAGTGAAACTAGATGATTCAAGAGAAGGAATAAATCTCATTGTATTCAAGCATGAATGTATGAAGTATAAAAATGTTTGTCAAGATCCTACTCCTAGAGAAGAAACTGAACTTGTCACAAGAAATAGATCACTAACAAGACATAAAAAAATAGAATCTATGTGAATCTTGCCTCTAGAAATTTGATATACCATACCATGACCTCTACAACCTCATGCTATCACTGAGGAACCTATATAAAATCAAAAAATACTGCAAAAAATAAATTAAAGATTAGAACCCTGCACTCTTTGGAAACATAATTAAATGACTTGAACTTATGATGGGTTTCGAAGGTATGAAGGCTAATAATCCCCCTTAAATGAAGCCACCTTTGATGAGTTATAAGAACATGAAGAGAGTAAGATGACTCCCAATCTTTGTCTTGTACTTTTAGAGACCTCTTTTGGCAAAGGTTTTATAATTACACACACCACATTTTCTTGTGTGCTCATAACAACGTCATTTTCTTGTACCTTAATATTTTATTTTTTCTTCTCAAGAGTCAATTTATAATTCTTAGATTTGGAGAAATAATATGAAAGTTGTAAAATCTTATATTATTCATTAATTCAAGTGATTATTTTTTAATAAATTTTGAGCTTTCCTTCAAAAAGAATCTACACTCATTGATTTTATGCTCATATGGGATACAAGAGAAACAATAGTAAAATGAATAGGAGTTTAACTTGATTGGAAACCTTCTATCATAAGTAGTTGAAAACCTTCTAAACACATTGTTGTTTCTCTCTCAATGGGACCCTATGAATTTAGCCTTGTAATTTCTTGAAAAATATTTTAACTTACAAGTATTTTCATAACTTGATAGCTTATTTGTTAACAAAACAAAATCTCCCTTTATATTTTGGCACTCTTGTACCTTGGATGCTAATTCTTTTTGAATAAATTCTTCAATTTTCTTCTTCTCCTTAAGTTTTATTTTTAAGTCAACAACCAACTCAACCATTTTTTTTTTTAATTTGACTCATCAAACTTTTACTCTCTTCAACAATTTTATTTTCTAATTTGTAAACTTTCTTTCTCATTATTTTTATCTCCTTAAGAGCATGAAACAACTCACCCGCAAAGTCAATATAATCTTCACTATTTATTTTATGTTCTTCTTTTCATCTTGCATTCTCGACAATTTTTCCTACAAGACAAATATCACCATTAATTTAATTGTTTAAGATAGCTTCCAAGATCTACACATTACCTTTTATCCTTTTATTTATTGCAACAAATTTTTTAGGGTTCGGTTTCTACATTTTACAACTATGAGCATCAAACCAAACATCATATCCACTATCACAAATTTGGCTCATACTCAAGAGATTATATTTAAGATCCTCTACATATTAAACATCATGAATAGGTGTTTTATCATTTACTAATACTTTTCCTATTCCTTTGATCTGAATGGAAAAGTGACCAGTAAAGTTGATAAAACCTCTAACATAGTCTTCAAGTTTTGTAAGCTTATATTTATCTCCTATCATACGGTTATAAAAACTATTGTCTATAATCCATAAATCCATCTTCATTACAAGAATTAAACATTCAAAGTTTTGATCTACCTTAGGTTTCCAAAAATATTTGTCTTTATCTTCCACTTTTACATAAAATTTTGCAAGAGTATTAGCTCTTGGATTTTCTATGGTCACCTTCTTGTTACCTTTAATATTAGATCTATAAAAAATGTTAGTATGACCATACATGTTGCATTTAAAACATATTATACCAAATAAATATCCATAAGAAAAATTTGAAGTCCTTAGAGAAAATCTGATATCACAAGCCTTTTGTCCAAATTGGTTGCAATAAAAACATTATCCAAATAAATATGCATTGGATCTAAAAAGATATTTGAGAAATTGTGAAGTTTTAGACAGTAATTTTATGACTTTATTATGCAAATATGAATCTAGAGTCTATTGTAGACTTTTAGAATCAGATTTTTAGGTGGGTTTATTGTCCTTTACTTAATTATCTACATTTTAACTTTTAGTTTCAGGCTTGAATATATCATACAATAATTTTATTGTGATTTTCCTTTGAAATTGTCCAACTTAAAATCCAAAACCTGATATATCTGTGGGCCTTCTTTGTTTTCTCAATATGTCTTCTAACTTTATATTTTTCGTATTTGTCCAATTTTTTTTCTCAACGCAACAACTTATACTTCTAGCTTTTGACAAATTTCCTCCTTGGATGTCAACCTTCCTTTGATAAAATCTTCAATTATTTTATATTCCCCAAGTGGTGTCTTCAGTTCAACTTCTTATTGATTTGATAAGTAAATTTTGTTGATAAAGTTTGTAGCTTGATATTTTTGTTCACAAACTTCTCCTTTTAGCTTCTTTATCTCTTTGAGAACATACATCAATTCACCTTCAAGATCAATATCAATTTCATTGTCATCATAAGATTTAATAGCATGATTATATTTTATGTTTTCCTTTTATGATTTCATGTTTCAGTCTACTTGACACTCATCTCAATTTTCTCACAAGTACATACTCATTATCATCCAATTTATTTGAATCAGAGTTTATATCGTTTTCCTTTTTCACATACTCAAAAGAAGTTTCTTTGCAATAGGATTATCACTACATATTCTCATTTCATAGGTGATAAATATAACATGCAGTTCATCCAAAATGATTTTGTTTATATCTCTTTCTTGTAGAACATATATTTTAGAATCATATTTAGGTGTCAATGATCTTAACACATTTTTAACAACAATAATTTCTTCTAGTTCTTCGCTAGGCTCAAAAACTAAATTTACAATATCTTGGGATCTTATAAAGTAATCAACTATCTTCTATTCCCTTATCATCTTTAGGCCTTCAAACTTGGCTCTAATATTTTATAATTTAGCCTCTTTAACTTTTGTATCACCCTCATAAATGCTATACAATTTATCCCAAATAGACTTTGTGCTTATGCAATCCATTATTTTAATAAGTACATCATTTGTTAGACCACAAAAAATAGCATTTCCATTCCTAGCATCACATTCATAAGCCTTTTTTTCATCTTGAGTAGATGGTGTTGTAGTAGCAATGTATCCATTTTTAACTACAGACCAAACCTAATACCCTAGAGAAGTTATATGATGCTTCATTCTAAATTTCTAAAAATCATATAGCCAATACCATCAAATAATGGTGCTCTAGAAGTAGAAAGACCTTCCTAATTTTCCACGGTAAGTACTCCACTAAGAAGCACCTACGTTAGTTAGACTTTTGGAAAGGGTATGGCTTTGATACCCTTTGTTGGACTAAGGAAAACACTGAGAGGGGGGATGGGGGTGATTCAATGTTTTAATAATCAACTTCAAATCCATTAGTTTTACATAAAAAATATTTTTTATAATTGGGTGTTTAGTTACCAGAATATATTGAAATGTGACAACCAAGAGAAGATTCTCAAATAACATTTAAAACCTAAATTTTGTCAATTAGATAAATGAAGTAACAAGATAAAATTGAATGAAACATCATAATCACATGAACCACAATAGAGTCATGAGACAATAATTTTTATTGGTGGAAAACCCTCATAGGGATTAAAACCCACTTGGTAAAATGTCTCACTAGCTTAATAAAAATCCATTGTTTAGAGAGCCTTATTGGATACTTTTGTTTTTCACTGATAAAGCCTCACCGACTATGAAAATGTGCCTCAATGACTATATAAATGTGCCATTCAAAAATCCTTACTAGTTATAAAAATGTGCCTCACTAGAAAAACCTTCACATCATCATTATTTGTAAATAAAAGGACAGAGTACAATCTCTCTTTCAATACAAAGCATTTCTTGATTATCTAATTTTCATTTGATATTCAAGAATCCATGTATGAAAATATAACCAACATTATGAATTGCTTCACAAATTCAGCATACAATTTAATTAACAAATATAATAGGACATCCACATTATTGTGGGGTGGTCTATCAAAAACCATCCACCAATGGTCCCAAAAGTGGTCATGTATTGCATCGTTTGTGCACCATTTAATTGACAACATGGGATTTTGAGGGTCCACTTTTAATCCACTTTTGGGATCCATAAAAAAAGGTTACATATGTCATTTTTAGTTATAGTTAGGTTCATAACTTTATCATAATAAACCCCATCATCAAACTTAGCATGCATCGAATCGTGCCAAAGAAGTGCAACATTAAGTTTCTCAATGTTTTCAATAATGGAGTTCAAGGTTGAAAACATGAAACACAGTGTGGGGATATTGGCATATGTAGTCTCAAAAGCCTCTAAGATGATTTATATTTTCTCTTATAAGATCCTCTAAAGGTTGAGGGTTTTGGATTGGTTTGTCTTTTGGAGGTGGGGGATTGTTTTCAGGTGGTTATAGGTTGTTTGGAGGTGCTTCCAGGTAATTTGCGGGATCCTTAGGAGAGTTTTGTGATAGGTTTGAGTCCATGTCTTATTACAATAAAAAATGCAATTATAATCAATTTAAAAAAAAAAATTTGATAAACAAAATCAATTAAATCCTAGTTTTTATAATAAAAAAACTATAAACTTTAAAATTAAAAACAATAAATAAGAAAACAAGTAAAAAATTGAACGTACCTATTCAAATTGGCAAAAAATATACAGTTGCAGAAACCTATATGCGATCCTTTTCGAATATGAGATAAATCATGTTGCGTTTTACATTTTCACATTGAAAACAGAGAAACACAGCCTGCAGGCTTAAATTAGTTTTACTGGCAAAACACAGATATCCAATTTTATATCTGATTTTTTGATTAGGCTTGTGCTTTGGATTTTGGTTTGGCCATGTATACTGACACCCATATCTACTAAAATGTCAACACGCTTTTTAATGCTTTTGGATGAGTGAGAAGAGCATTTTTTCACATCACCAGTTTTTGGCATACCATGATCCTACATATACCCTCATATGCATTACTGTAACTCCTTCTCTGCATCATACAAAACTTTAATCATTTATTTATTCATTGTTAAACGCTATTTAAATGATCAAGCTTTAATACGTGCTAAAAATAATAGTAAATGTCGTGTAAAAATATTCATTAAGCATTGAGAGAGAGAGAGAGAGAGAGAGAGAGAGAGAATTTAACATGCATCAAAGCTCTTTAAAAATGCGTGGAACTTTATCATGTATGTGTTGTTTAATCATGCAAATGCATCAAAATATTCTCTATACACATCTTTTCTCTAGTTAAAGGCGTTGGTGTACCTATAATTTTCAAATCTGCAACACAAACAACTTCAGTTTAACAAATAAAGATCAAATTTTGTTAAATTGAGTCTCCTACCCCACGATGGGCATCATTTTTTATACAAGTAAATGTATATTCATGAAACATTAACCCAATTCTATCAATTTTAATGAATTTAAAGATCTAATATGCTAAAAAATCCAAATTGAATAATTAAAACCATCTCATGTCTCTATAACTAGAAATCTAAATCAATGCTCTCAAATTTAAGCGCTCATTAGTGAGAATTCTAGAATAAGAATGTTTATCATGATGCAATTACTCTTAATATAGATCGAATATACAAGAAATCAATCCAATGTATGCTCCATTATGATCAAATTACTCAAATCACTCAAATTATGAAAACCTACATCAAATTCACTAGAGTAATGATGAACTAAGATAATGGATCATTTTCTCTATTGATGCACTGTATTTAAAGGATTCCTAAAATTTGGAAGGTGAGTTAGATGTGTGTTAGATTGAATAATGATTAGAGGTGAGTTGAGTTAGTGGTTTCAAATGTGGGACAAAGAGACAAAATGAGTGGGAAAGATTGCAAAGCCAATTTGAATGTTTGAGATAGCAAAGGCTTCCTTGATCCATGTGATCAAAATACCCTCACCTCAATTGTTGATTGAGTTTTGTCCATATGGGGTTGGTGATAATTATTGGTTTTATTAATTGATTTAATTTATTTATTTAGCCATGTATCCCCTTTGAATGGGTTGGATTAATTTTGGATTTGGGAATACAATTAATTGATTAAAATCAATTGCATAATTATTTTATCCTTTTAATTTAATAAATCTTCCTGGCTTTAATATTCAATTAATTAATTGCTTTGATTTTTAATTTCTTTCTTTGACTTTTTTAAAAAAAATTCTTGACAAATTTTAGGTCTATATAGTACCAAAAAGTGCCAAGGTATGTTACCCATGAATTATTTTAGATGTCGTAAGATTGATCCTTTGGCTGCTAGATGTCGAAAGAAGGCTCTTAGGAAGAAGTTTAAATTTTTCAATAAGAAGGCTTATTGCGTGAATGAACAGGATAGAATTTCAAATGATGAATAAGAAGCAAAAGGCTATTTATTTTATGTTGAAAAAGATAAGAAACTAGAAATTGATATCTGTAATATTTGTGCTAAAGTTGATGATAATGTTGAAACTGCTTTGTATATTAAAAGAAAGAAAAATGAATGGATGATTAATAGTGGTTGTTCTCATCACATGAATGGATATAAGAGTAAATTTTTGTCACTTCTAAAATATGATGGTGGTCCTATTAGGTTTGGTGATGACAAGGCTACTTAAATTATTGGTAGAGGATCTATTACTTTTGATAGAAAGAATAATGCTAACAATGTCTATTATGTGAATGGTTTATATCATAATCTCTTAAGTTTTGGATAGATGTGTGAGAATGGATATGATGTTGTTTTCAAGAATGAAGGATGTGAAATTCGAAAGAGATCTAGATATGTCATTCTAGTTGGAAAAAGGAAAGGAAGAAATATTTACCAGCTTGAAGGAGCTTCAAAAGGATATTATTTACTATCTAAGACTGATGATAGTTGGCTTTGGCATTAAAGGATGTGTCACGCCAACTTTGATAAGTTTCTAAGAATAAGTTCATCATGTCGAGTAAGTTACCTACCTAGATTATGAAAAATAGATAATGTGATCTGTAAGGGATGCCATGAAGGGTAAAAAAGAAGAGCATTATTCAAGTAAAAGGAGTATTAATCTACCAACTTACTAGATTTAGTGCACACTGACCTTTGTGGTCCTCCTAGAATAAGATGTTCTCAAGGTGAGAGGTACGTTATACTTTTCATGGATGATTATTCTAGGTTGACTTGGGTTGTATTTATTAGAGATAAATTAGAGGCATTTGAGAAGTTCAAGATATTCAAGGCTGGAGTTGAAAATGAATGTGGTAGAAGGGTTAAATGTCTAAGATCTAACAAAGGAGGATAATTTTCTTCTGATGTGTTTGAAAGTTTTTGTATGAAACATGGTAGTATGAGATAATTTTCGTTGGCTAGAACACCACAATAGAATGGTGTAGGGGTAAGGATGAACCAAACTATTCAGGAAGCAACAAGGACTATGTTGAAGAAAGCAAGTTTACCAAAAAATTGCTAAAGATAAGCAGTACATACTACTGTATACACACTAAACATATTTTTGTATCGGGACAAATATGGAAAGACATTTGAAGTATTTCAAAATCTTTGGAAGAAAATATTACATTCAGAAAGATAAAGATGATCTCAAAAAAATTGAGAGCACAACTAATGAAGGCATATCTATGTGATAGAAGAAGAAGAAGAAGAAGAAGAAGAAGAAGAAGAAGAAGAAGAAGAAGAAGAAGAAGAAGAAGAATAAGAAGAAGAATGTGATTGGCACTAAATGGGTTTACCAAAACAAACTGGATGAGACTTGCAAGATAATAAGGAACAAGGAAAGATTAGTATGCAAGGGTTATACAAAAAATGAAGATATTGAATTTTATGAGACTTATGCGCCTATTGCTTGGATGGAGGCAATTACCTGATATCTCTAGCTTTTACTGCATATAAGGATTTCAAGCTTTATCAGATGGGTGCCAAGTTAGCTTTCTTGAATGGAGAACTAAAGGAAGAAGTGTACATTGAACAACCAAAAGGTTTCAGTTTAGAAGAAATTCCAGGTGCAGTATGCAGGTTATAGAAAGAACTATAAGGTTTGAAGTATGCCCCAAGATCCTGGTATGGAAGATTAGACAAATATTTGAGTGGACATAAGTTTCAGAAATGTTGTGCAGATAGTAAATTGTATTACAAGATTTATTCAGATCATATCTTGATTGTTGTTGTATATGTTGATGATATTATTTTTGGAGGTAAGGATGATTTGTGCAAGAGATTTATAGAGGAGATGCAGAAGGAGTTTGAGATGTCCATGATTGAAGAGTTGAATTTCTTTCTTGGATTGCAAGTAAATCATAAGAGTAAAGGTATATTCATTTCTTTGTCCAATTATGTCAAGGAACTATTAAGGAAGTTTAGGTTTGGTAATTACAAACTGTTATATACTCCATTTCTATTGGTTGTAAGTTGAGTAAGGAGGTTGAGTCACCAAAAGAAGATGTAAGAAAGTATAGATCGATGTTTGGTGGATTATTGTACCTAAGTGCTTGCAGATTATATATTATGCATGTAGTATGTTTGGCAGCCACATTTCAGTAAGAACTGAAACAATCACATGTTATGGAAGTAAAGAGAATTTTTAGATATCTAAAAGGAATAGAATATTTTGGCTTATGGTATCCAAAAGGATTAGATTTCACGCTGACGGCTTATACAGATGCATATTGGGTAGGTTGTGTGGATAATAAAAGCAGTATCAGTGGTGGAACTTATTTTCTTGGCTCCCAATTAGTGGCTTGGTCAAGTAAGAAGTAAGATTCTATAAAATTATCAACTACTAAATCATAATACATTACAAAATCCTCATGTTGTACTAAAGTACTATGAATGAAACAAACTTTGAAGTATATACTTGTTACTTTTGATGAGCCAATTTTGATTATGTCTAAAAATACCAGTTCTATAAATATATCAAAGAATCTAATACAACATTCTAGAACGAAGCATATATCTATCAACTATCACTTCTTAAGAGAGAAGATGTTGGAAGGTGAAATGAAGCTTGACTATGTGTCTACAAATGAGAAAATAGAAGACATGTTTACAAAACCTCTGTAGAAGGATACTTTTGTGTATCCTAGGGGCAAGATGGGTGTTCTGACCCTTCTTGATGTTCACTAGATGCACCAGTATGTGCGTTAGTCCAACATTTTTCTTGTTTATTATTTTCAGGATCAATGCTCAACGACATCATCTCAGGGGGGAAGAGTAAGTTAGTAAGGGAGATTTAGGCCCTTTTTCATTGTTTTCAAAGGGGGCGAATGTTAGAGAAGAGTAGAGAACCTTGATGCTGATATCTTTTGATTTGCTTTCTTTGTTATTAATTAATTTTGGCATCAATGACAATGTGGGAGATTGTTAGAATGTGAAGTTTATGTTATTTCAAATGTCCTAGCCTACATGGTTGATGGCATCAAGTAGTATAAGGAGATCATTGAATTTATTTGTTTGTGTAGCATATGTGATGCTTGTTTGTGAAGTGATTATGATCCACTTACAAGAGATTTTTGTTGGTGATCATGCATTTTGATGCAATCTATACCAAACTAGTATATCATTTCTATATTTTTGTTTTCTAGTAACAATGATCTTATTGATGGATTCAAGCTCTTTTCATATATTCTTGCAGTGACCCTAGTTGTATTGGAAGTTAGTCATGTTCATTTGTAAGGGTAGTTAATCCTATCGGTAGTGAGCCAACCTGTAGTGAGCACAACCAACAATGAGCCTTTTTAGAAAGTCACCTTAACGAGTGCTTCATTTCATGAGAATTTTATTCTTTGTGATTTTTCATAGTTTGGGTTTACACGTAAATCTTGGTGTTCTTTGTGTTGTTTTGATTAAGTAAAAATAGGTTTTGAAAGGGCCCGAAACCTTTAACAAAAAAAACCAAAAGATAGAACGTTAAAAGAACAAAGATACTGCTATGAAAAAACACCAGACACACCAAAGTGAACAAGAAGACACTCCCATAAGAAAGAAACTAAGACCAGAACAACAATTAACAAAAAGGGGCCAACAAGATAATCATTTGGTCCCACCCTTATGTGACCGTAAACTCATATCAAAAGAAGGCTTGGGAGACTTTAATTTCTTTCCTTTAATATCTGTACATCCTTCCTCCATCTTGAACACATCATTCTTCCAAGACAAAGATTCTTTGTGTCATTGTTTTCTACCTTCCTAGTCATATTTGTTATGAATGCTTAATGTGGTTAACCGATAGGATCATAAGTTGTTGTTATTTATAAGGTTACCGACAAAGAAATTTTTTTAAAGAGTGTGTGGTAATAAATAATTCTCCCCCTCTCAGTTATTCGGCCTATTCAATATTATTAGATGATATAGTGTCTTTAATAATTTTTGCTTCGATCATAGTCGCTATCCCAAAAGGGAGGGTATTATCAGCAAAAGGGATATCTGTAAAAGAATAAAACAATTCTAGGGATTTGAATTCCTTTTCAATTTCCATGCATTCTAGCAACTTGAATTGATATACTGAGGGTCTCTTCCATGATTATAAATAGAAATGGTGATAAGGGATCACCTTGATGGACACCCCTAGAAGAGGAGAAGAAGCCACAAGGGGCTTCATTCAAAAGAACTAAAAATCTAGTTGTATAAATGCAAGAATAGATCTATTTTATCCACTTAGCATGAAATCCAAATTTTCTTAAGATAGAAGTTAAAGAATCTTAGTTAAGCCTCTCATAGGCTTTCATCGTATCTAACTTAAGAATCATTGCAAGAATGTTTAATCAAGAAATGGAGTGTAATAGCTCATGAGCCACAATGACCCCATCTAAAGTGTCTATGTCAGGAACAAACCTACCTTGATCAATAGAAATTATTTTAGGAATAAACTTTGATAGCCAAACTAATATAGCTTTAGGAAAAAATTATGCATGTAGTGTTGCATAAAAAAATCAGATGGAAATCACTAAAACATTTAGAATTATGAGACTTGGGAATAATTGCAATAAAAGTGGTATTCAATTATGTAAGTATATTTTGGTTCCTCCTTGATTCTTTAATGGCTATGAGGATATCATTCCCCACAATGTCCCAACTTTTTTGAAAAAATAGGGCAGCAAACCCATCTGGACGTAGAGCCTTTTTAGAGGAAATGGAGAAAGAAAAATCCCTTAGCTCCTTAAGGGAGAAAGGGGCCATCAACATCTTATTATCACTATCATAAATGAGAGAATGGATTGATTTAAGAATATTTTTATTTTCAGAAATAGATTCTACAGTTAGATGGTTCTTAAAGAATTTACTTGCTTCAAAAGAAATCTCCTAGTCATTGATTACCAGACCACCTTGTGAATCATGAATGCAAGAGGTTCTATTCCTTTTCCTTCTCAATTCGGTGGAAGAATTAAAATATATAGTGTTTTTATCATCATTAAATAGCCAAAGATCTCTCGATTTTTGTCTCTAGTAGGATTCTTCATGGAAGAAAACTTCTTGTAGGTGGGATTGCAGGGATTTATGTTTGTTAAAAGTATTAGCATTCATTCCTAGATACATAACCACATCATTTACTTCCTCAATTTATTTTTGAATTCTTTTTTCTCGTAGAACATATTTTTAAAATGATCTTTATTAAATTGTTGGATTTCACTCTTAAGGGAAGAAAGTTTTTTAACAATCTAAACCAGTCTTGAACCTTCTATGAATGGAGCAGTTATCCACCAATGCCTTAGTAAAGGTAGAAAGGTTTGATCTTTGAACCACATGAGTTCAAATTTGAATAAAATTTTGATAGGAGCCATGTCTTCTAGAAAGGAAAAGAGAATTGGGAAATAACCAAACCTTGGATTAGGTAATATGATAGCATGTATATCAAGGTCCAAATTTAACCAATTTTCAGAGACAAGGAATCAATCTAATCTCTCAACAATTTGAGAGAAATCTTTTCTCATGTTTTTACAAGTGAATGTACCATTTTGTGTTTGATAGTCTACTAAAGAATTTTGTTGAATAAAAGAATTAAAATGAACCATGATATGCTTGTTATGAATAATGTCTCTAGTCTTTTCATCAATTTTAGTGATAGAAGTAAAATCCCCATGGAGTACAATAAATTCATTTTTCAATGAGAAATAATTAAAGACAATATATCCCATAATCTCTTTTTTTCCAAGATAGCAATAGGCCCGTACACATTGAATAACCAAAACTTAGCTTCAGACATTCTACTTTTCACTAAACCAAGCATCCAATTTGCAGAAGCATATTCCAATGTAAAATCAACATTTAAATCTTTCCAGAGAAAGGCTAAACCAGCTTAAGCACCTGAAGAAGATGAAAAGGAAAAAATGTATGATCTCTAAGAGGAGAATAAAGAAGCCGCAGCAAATTTGCTTAACTTATTTTTTTGTAACATAACGATATCACCATTAATTAAATCCACTTAATCGTTGATCAAACATTTCTTGTTAGAAGCATTTAAGCCCGTAACATTCCAAGAAATATCATTCATTATCCCAAGGGAAGGCAAAGAATCCCCTCTTCTTATGAGATTTTTTTACAGGCAATCTTTGCCCTCAGCAAACTTATGTTGAAGATTCCTCTTAGTAGCAAATGATCTGGCAAAAGGAGGTCTAAACCTCTTTTTCTATTTCGAGCTACCAAACAAAGTAACTAGATTAGATTGTATAGAAACATCTATTTCTTGTTGTGTCTTAAAACTATTAGGGCACATTTGGTGCCAAGCATTAACCTGGAATAAGCATTAGTTAATGCTAGAATAATTCAATTCTCTGTTTGAGGCATTTTTTGAATTCTCAAATTAGAAAACTAATCCCCATTTTGGAGCCAATGCTTGCATTAGTTAATTCTTAAAAAAAGCTGGAATTCATTTCTTATTCGAGAATAAGCTATTTATGGATTTGTTAGCACTTTTTCTTGTATCTCAACCTTAAACTGATTATACTTGAATGAAAACTCCTTTGGACAAGAGAAAGGCTAATTGCTAAGGACTGGATAAGGTCCTTCCTTGTTTTTGAGCTCCACAACTACTTAGGCAGGTTTTACCTTTAATGATGGCTATTGACACAGTATTTGTTGATGTGGACACTGAGTTGTCATGTATCTCTATTGAACTAACTTTATAAAATACCTTGTAAATGATCAAGCATAATCATATACAGGATTTAACCATACAAATCATGATTTTAAATATGACAGAAAACCAGTGAGACAAGGATTTCAATCCTTCTTCCTTTTCTTGATAGGAGGGTTAACCTAGTTGATTCACTCTTTAAGGAATCAATATCATGGACAGTGTCCTGCTGACAGAGGTCCTTTAACTAGTTTAGCTTATGTGTTCTTAGTAACAGAGTATTTAAAATTGATTTGGTAGTTGAAAACTTAGAACACATGTGACAAAGATAGGTATTCAAATAGATTCCTGAACCAGTGCCTATCCTTTGGGCTGC